>SJYC01108447.1:0-41122 GCA_006408675.1 Madoqua kirkii
GGGGCGGGGGGGAGGGGGGGGGGGGGGGGGGGGGGGGGGGGGGGGGGGGGGGGGGGGGGGGGGGTGGGGTAGCTGTAGAAAGAGGATGCTGAAAGCTGGGGACGGACAAGCTTTGTGTAGAGACACAAAGGGTCCAGGCCCTGGGGCCCCAAGAGCACTGTCAGCTCGTGCGTTTCCATCCCCCACCACTGTCTGCTCCTTCCACCTCTGCCTCTGTTTTCCTTCAGGGTCCCGCCCATGCCGGAACCTGCTGGTCCTCCACGCCACCGAATCGTTTTATTTCTCCAAGCCTCAAGCATTCTGAGCTTCCCTGGTGGTTAAGACAGAAGAATCTACCTGCGGTACAGGAGATGTGGGTTTGATCCCTGGTTGGGAAGATCCCCTGGAGAAGGAAATGGCAACCCACTCCAGTGTTCTTGCCTGGAGAATAATGGACAGAGGAGCCTGGTGGGCTATAGTCCATGGAGTCGCAAAGAGTCAGACACGACTGAGTGACTTTCACATCCACTCATCCATTAATGCAGGTCCTTCCTGGAGGGAGGTGGGACACTTGGCGTTACTGTTCAGCAGACATTCAGAAACTGTTCACCTCCCACCATGGCAGAGCGTCCCCATCCAGTGATGAGCAGCTCTGATGAACACAAAGTCAGCAGGCATGATCCAGGCAGGAGCCTTAAGCATGCGTGTGTCAGTTGGCTTAGTCTCTTGTGCTCTTGTGACTAAGCAGGAGATGCCCGAGGCTCCAGAATGACCGCCTGAGGTCAGATCTGAACCCAGCCTGCGTCTGGAGTTCAGCAGCCACCCTAGTCCAGCCCAGAGCTGCTGAACCACAGCCAAGCTGAGCCCCGTGAGCATGAAGACAAATGCGTACGGTTGGGAGTTGCTGAGAGTTCATGCCATTTGTTACAGAACATTATTGCTATAAAAGCCTGGCTGAGGCAGAGGGTAGGGTGGGGCCCCAGTGAATGAAACAGCAAAGCAGACTATTCTAGTCTGTGAGACAGGAGACCTGGCCCCTCTTGCAAACACCTCTGCTGACTCCTATGCGCCTCCGGAGGAGAAGGAAAGAAGCCAGGTCCCCTCCCGAGGGCCGGGCGCGTGCTGCGCGCTCTCTACACGTCCTTCCATTTTGTCATCGCCGTTTCTGTCTTATCTTGACCTTTCTCTGTGTCAGGCATGGCACCAAGTATTTATACGGCTAATCAGGATTATGCTAAAGATGAAACTGATGCTTAACTGATTAATAGCTTGAGAGGCACTTGTCGCATACATTCTACGGGACAAGCTTGCATCAGGTTGTTTCGGTGTCTCGTTTCAGTTTACCCCTAGCACAGTCCACCAGACCACAACTCGCGGAGCAGGCGTCGCCTCTGCCTAGCTCACTGCTGTGGCCCCAGGGCCTTGCGTGTGCCTGGCATGTGGGAACTCGAGCAGTTGAAGAGAAAGTCCTGCGAGCAGAGGCTTGTGCCAGCGTTCCCCGCCCCCCAGGCCACCAGCTTCCTTTCTGCAGCTGCTGAAATTGAGGCAGGTGAGCTGGCCTAAGTGGTGGGTCTATCGTCTCAGGTGGGGGTGATGTTGCTCCGCCAGGGGATGTTTGGTAGCACCTGGGGATGGTTTCGGTTGTCAATGGAGGGCATAATGTAGCTATTGGTGCATAGAGGGCGGAAGCCAGAGACGCTGCTCACATCCTACAGGGCAGTCCCGCAGAGAAGAAGAATCTGACCTAAAATGTCAGTGGTGCTGAATGCAGGGGACTCCAGCTTGGCTGTTAGGGGAGTCTGGCTATGAGGGCCCCTTGGGGCCTCCCAGGTGGCACCAGGGTAAAGAACTTGCCTGCCAAGGCTGGAGATGCAAGGGCCAGTCCCTGGGTTGGGATGATCCCGTGGAGGAGGAAATGGCAACCCACTCCACTACTCTTGCCTGGAAAGTTTCATGGACCTAGGAGCCTGGGGGACTGCAGCCCGGGGGGGGGCACGAAGAGTCGGAGGCGACTGAGCGACTGAGTACCACCACAGCTGCCGTAACATCTGAACAAACCTGGCGGCTTGAACCTTGGAAATCAGCTTTCTCACAGCTCTGCAGGGTGGGGTCCACCATCGGGGCGTCTGCACGACTGCACTCCCCTGGAGGCGCTGGGAGAGCATCTTCCTTGCCTCTTCCGGCGTCTTGTGATTGCGGCACCCCTGGGCTCCAGTCTGCATCGCTCCAGCCTCTGTCTCCATCTCCACCCCACCGCCCCTCCTCTGTCTCAAATCCCTCTGTTTTTTCTCTTAAAAGACGGTGGCTCAGATGGTAAAGAATCCCCCTGCAATGCAGGAGAGCTGAGTTCGATCCCTGGGTTGGGAAGATTCCCCTGGAGAAGGAAATGACAGCCCACTCCAGTATTCTTGCCTGGAGAATCTCATGGACAGAGGAACCTGGTGGGCTACAGTCTATGGGGTCACATAGAGTCTGGACATGACTGAGTGACAAACACTTTAAATACCTTTGGATCATCTCACAATCCCTTAACGTACTCTCACCTGCAAGGCCGTTTTTCCAAATAAGGTAACAGCACAGGTTTGGGGGATTTAACGTGGATATCTTTTGTGTGAAGGAATATTTCCCAGCTGCCTACAAGACTTCTTCTTGAATGTGGCCTTGGCCTGCTGTTCCACAGGTGTTATTCATATTTTATCTTCGTTCCAGGGGGTGCATTTTACTCAGCGTTCTCACGGAGCACTGAGGCTCTCCTGGAGGAATCCTCAGTGGGTCAGAATTTGCTCTCTGGCTTTAAAGCTCCTGCCCTCATTTTTAAACTTGCCTCTGGAACCCTACCTGCCCATCTGGGCTCTGAGGAGCTCCTGCTCCAAGGAGTGCCTGGAGATGCCCCCTGGACCAACCCTGCAGACGGTGATCAGGGGACATCCTACCTGGCTGACGCGAGGCACCAGCAGCCTTTTCAGCTGAATCTGTCTTTCACATATCTGGGGACGCTGGGTGGAGGGACCCAGGACCAGCCTCCTCTGGAGCTGGGGAGCAGATGTCCTCAGCCCAGGGTCCTTTCAGTCCCTGCTGCTCCAGGAACTCCCGGCCTCCCTGTCCCTGGCCGTCTTCCCTCTTACTAGCCCTCTGCTCGACGAGGGCCAGCCCCTGTGGGGGCTCCTGCTTGGGAGAGCAGTAAAGCAGAGAGACTCGTCTTGCCCTCGTGGGTGCTTGGGTGACATCAGTAAGGAACAGCAGTGTGAGAACTGTGCCACCACCCGCCTCCACCCTAGTGGAGTCCCATCAGTGCCACAGAGACCAGTGGGGGCACATTGCATCATTTAATAACCTCAATAAACTTTGGTCTTCCCCCCTTTTGGTAATAGCTTTATTGAATCGTAATTCACCCACAAGAAACTGTGTATCTTTAAAGTGATGCATCGGCTATATTTTGACACATATACACCTGTAAAACCATCACCACGATGAAGACAATGAAAATATACGTCCCTCTTCAAAAGCTTCCTTGTGAACGTCTGTGATTCCTCTCTCTTCGCCTCCTCAGCACCCCTCCCAGCCCCAGGCACGTCACTGATCTGCTGTCTGTCACTGTAAATTAGATTGCATCCTCTGGAGTTTTATATAATGAAACCATACAGCACGGGCTATTTGTTGGTGTGGCTTCTTTCACTCAGCGTAAGCGTGTGGAGCTCCAGCCACAGCGTATCACGTATCAGCAGTTTGTTCTTTGTATTGATGGCTACCATTCATCTTACGGCCGTTCTACACTGTGTCCCTTCCCCTGCTGGTAGTCGTGGGATCTTCCCGATTTTTCACGATCGTGAGTGAAGATGTTATGGACGTTTATGGGAGAGTCTTGGCGTGAGCACTGCTGCTGCCTGGCTCAGTCCTGTCCGACTCTCTGCGGCCCCGTGAACTGTAGCCGCCAGGCCCCTTTACCCATGGGATGCTCCAGGCAGGAATACTGGAATGAGTTGCCATTTCCTTCTCCAGGGGATCTCCCCGACCCAGGACTGAACCTGCGTCTCCTGCTTGGCAGACGGACTCTCTGCCACTGAGGCACCTGGGGAGCCCAGGGAGAGTACAGGAACACAGGCTTCCTTTGCTCTTGGCTGAAGCACCGAGGAAGGGCTGGGCCATGTGGTGGGGGCACGAGTAACTGAAGGAGCCCCAGACTGTTCTCTGACGCGGCCGTGCCAGCCCACGGTGCCCTCAGCAGCACGCGAGGTTTCCTGTGGCCCCATCCTCACCGGCACTCAGTGTGTTCTCTCGTCCACGGTTAGCCATTCTAGTACGTACACTGGCGTCTAGCTAATGCCTAATAACGCTGAGTGTGCGTGCGTGTGTGCATGTGTGTGTGTGTGTGTGTGTGTGTGTTTACTTGCCATCCAGATGTCTGCTTTGGTGAAGTGTCTGTTTGAATCATTTGCCCATTTTTAACTGGCTTGTTGATTTTCTATTGCGTTTTGAGAATTCTTTATTCCAGACATACCTTTTAGTAATAAACGATTTGTGAATATTTTTTCTCTGTCTCAGTCTTGTCTTTACATAACAGTCTTTTTGAAAGCGCATGAGTTTCCATGCTGATGAAGCCCAGGTTTTCAATTGGCTCTTTGATGGATCATGTCACTGGTTTGTATTTAATGAAATCTTTGTTCTTTCATGGTAGTGAGCCTCGCTGGTGAAGGACATGCCCCCCACGTTTCTGGTTTCTTGGGGGTTAAGCCCAGTGGTTTGGAGACCACCACTTGCTACATTGTGCCTTCTCTTGCTTTTGCTTCTGCAGTTTTGGGCAGGAGGGTGAATCCGGCCCACATGGCTCCACCCTGGTATGACGCCCTCAGTCCATTTTTTTTTTCCCTAGCCCATTTTTAAGGTAAGCATCGCTTTCCTCATAGTGTCACCCATCTCTCAGGTGAGGAAACAGAGTTCAGAGAGGTGAAGGGACTCGCATACACGGCGCATACACAGTAACATCGGGGCAGAGGCCCAGGGCCGCCCGCTGACTCGAGTCCCACTTGCTGCTGGAGATTTCTGAGTCTGGCGTGCATCTACGATCTGGGACTGGCCAGACCGGAGACGCTCGCCCAGTCTTGCTGGCTAGGCGCTGGCACGCCGGAGCACAAGCAGCCTCTGGGAGCTTCCGATGTCCAGTTGTAGCGTGCGTGCTCACGTGCAGTGGGCAGAGTGAGTGCGTGTTCCTGCTCTAGCAGGCGGCGGCGTGTCCGACTCTCTGCGACCCCATGGACGGCGGCCCGCCAGGCTCCTCTTCCCATGGGACTGTCCAGGCAGGAATACTGGAGTGGGTGCCATTTTCTCCTCCAGGGGATCTTCCTGACCCAGAAATCAAACCCGTTCCCCCAGTGTTTCCTCTACTGCAGGTGGATTATTGACCGCTGAGCCACTGGGGAGGCGCCTTAGATATTCAATCTGCTTACCAGAGACATTAATTCTCACTCGACTTGCTCTGCAATGGGTACAAAAAATGCAGTAACAAAGTCACAGGCTTCCCGAGACCCGTCGGATCTGGGCTCCAGCCTGCCGCTCCGCGCCGCTCCCCAGGAGGACTGGAAGTTCCATCCTGTGTCTGTGGCAGACATCGCCATCACTGATGGAACTCTTCCTGCTGAGCTAGACTTCATCTCAGAATCCACTTTTGGAAACAGCTGATACTCAGCGAGCCCACTGCCGACTGATTGGATGTGAAACGAAGCCTATTTGCATTTTGGTTCTGAAGCATTCTGGTCACGCGGCCGTCTGGCCTTGTGGACACACCTCATTGGACCAAGCCTGGCCACCTCCTAAGGCAGGGTGTTTCATTATCATCCAGCTGAGATGTGCGGGATGAATTTGCTGGACAGGCCTTGCTTCCCAACTCCAGGCTCGTACCTGTCATACCTGGACAAGGATCCTCAAAGGGGGAAGATAGGAGGAGGCAGCCAGCTGGTGAATCTCACCCTCTAGGTGGTCAGGTTCTCTGCCGAAGTTCTGTGTCTACCCCAGGGGCAAGCAGGTGAAAGTAGATAAATACCCAAGGGTAACTATGCACACAGCTCAGCCTGCCAGTCCAGACACCCAGAGGGTCCGAGCCCTGGCCTTGGATTCATGACTCAGAGCTGCCTTCTGGAGGCTGCTCGGCAGGCTCCCTCTGAGAGGGGGCGTCACAGGATGGAGGCCACCCTCTCCCCTCCTGGGCTGTGGGGGCGCCATGTCTCCCTCGTCGTGAGTCCTGGGCCTGGCGCCTGCGTGGACACGTGACCTGAGCCAAGCTGGTCAACATACCTCATCTGTCTGCTCACGTGTTGGATCAGCTTCAGAGGCACGACCCAGCCTGGGCCGTGGAGAGGCAGGCCTGGGATTTGGATAGGAATTGCTCTTTTCCACAAGCTTGAACCCAGGAGTAGAACCTTGAGCCTTCATAGGAAGAAGCTGCCTGTCTGTAGAAAATGCAAGAGGGAGACGCAGGGTGGCGAGGCCTTGTTAAGCCCAGAAGTCAGCCGTGCTGGACCACTCAGCTGTCAAGCCTACATACTTCCTGGGCTTCTGAAGCTGGGCGAGCTGGCTTTTAGACAACCACCTAGCTCTGGCAGGGACTGGCTGTGACTCCAGGCCTGTTGGGCCCTCCCTGGCTGCTGTGTTCCAGCCCAGGGCCAGGGGCCATGACGGGATTTGCTACCATCAGCATGAAATGCAAGCCTTGACAACGTGTCAAATGCTGGGGTGCAGAGATAAATCCAGCCCAGTCTGTCCCTGGAGAATTCACAGCCAGTTAACACTGAGTCACCATATACAGCAAGTCATGTCCATAGCGTGTGCATATTGTGGAAATGTACGCAAGACGCTGGGAACTCAGAGGAGGGAAGCAAAAACAAGGAAGATGAACCACATGCCCAGAGAAAGCGTCTAAGACACTTGAAGGGACATTGGGGTTAATGGCTCAGGTCCTGCAGCAGTCCTGGGCTCAACTCCTGTGCAGCCCCTTGCTCGCTCTGTACCACTGGGCAAGTTAGTCAACGTCCACGTGCCTCAGTCTCCTCATCTGTTAAATGGGCATCTACCTCAAGGGTTTATTGAGAGGATTAAATATGATAACCTAGGCATGGTGACTTAGTGATCAGTACATGACTAGAGCAAATGTTTAGACAGGATATGTCTATTGTATTATTATTATCTCATTGAGGGTGGGTGCAGGAAAAGGAGAAAGAGAACACCAAGAGGCAGACGCTCATGAAGGGGTTAGGTTGCTGGATTCAGGTTTGTGGAAAAGAAGGAAGGGGCCTGGGTAGTGGGACTGGGGTGGGTGACGGCGCAGAGGAGGGACAGAGTGAGGGGTCCACCCGGCAGAGCTCCCCACTCCCCGCCGCTGGCGGCAGGGAAGTGGGCAGGAGGACAGGCGTTAGCCATCAGGGTGCGGGCCGGCCTGCAGACTCCTGGCTTGCTGCTGTAAGCAGCAACGCCGTGTCTCTTCTTTAGAAGAGTCTGCACCAGCTAACCCAGAAGCTGATTTGCTCGATTCGGCTAAGTTACT
Organism: Madoqua kirkii; assembly: GCA_006408675.1. Classification (NCBI taxonomy): domain Eukaryota; kingdom Metazoa; phylum Chordata; class Mammalia; order Artiodactyla; family Bovidae; genus Madoqua; species Madoqua kirkii. The sequence goes on from SJYC01108447.1 coordinate 7,514, forward strand.
GGGCAGTTCAGCAAGGAAAATCAGTACAAGAAGCCTAGTTGGGCCAACTGTCTGGCGGAGGCAGGCAGGCACCTGGCATACAGCGTGCGTGCCAGCCTGGCATACAGCGTGCGTGCCAGGAGACGCTGTTATGCAAACACCGAAGCAGGTCCACCTGGGCACAGAGGCGCCCTTGGAGCCCAGCCTCCAGGAGAAATGAGAGAAAAGTCACCGGCGACAATGTCACAGTTATTTTTGTTCTGATCATGGGAAGAAGAACGATGTTTACTCCTGCGAGCTCCTGGAGCAGTGGAAGAAGGGTCCTCGGAGGCCAGCGCCCTCCCGCCCTGCACGCGACCCCTCTTCCGCATCTAGCCTTGAAGACTGCGGTTCTCCGGAGGGCGGGGTGTTGACTCAGGAACTCTGTTCGAATCCTTTGCACCCCGACCTCCTGGGTCACCTGAGGTCACCTTGGCCGGTTTGCACAAAGGTACCACTGGCTCCTCGGGAAAACGAGCATCTCCCTGCCTTCCTCCCCTCCCCGCCCCACTCACTGACCTGCTCCGCCCTCACTGACTGCCATCCTCTCTCACGCCTTGGTTCCTGAATCCAGCCTTCAGATCACTCTTTTCTTTTCTTTTTTTCCCACTCACGCATCCTCATTTACACCTTCATGAAAGCTTTCTTGTCGCCTGGGTACCAGGCATTGTGATTGGATGCGGCTGGCAGTGGTGGCCACGGCTGAGGTCACTGCGAGTGGACGGCACTGCCTGTGGCCGTGGGGTGGCCCGAGGCCTCCCTGGGGCTACCCCGCAGGCAGCTGGGCCCGGAGGAGACAGAGAGCAGGCGTGGAGAGCATGTGAAGACAGGGCGGCCGCTGGGCTGCGCATGGGCAACCTGAAGCAACGTCAGGGAGACTCCTGGGCTCCCAGCTCCTAAGCATCAGCGGCCTGGGGTTGCGGCTCCAGATTAAGCCACATTCTCACCCTCCCTCTTACCAGGTCTGGATATTCACCGTCTCTGAGTATTTCAAGGCTTTATCATTTCCTCCAGGATATGCAGGAGGCTAGGGCCTTGGAGAACCAGGAGAGGGTGCAGGAGGGAAGACGAGGTCTGGCCAAGAGAAGATTGGAAGGCAGCCTTGGGAGAAAGGCTTCTCAGAGCTGTGTACCTGTTGCTTTTGGGACCTCCCTGGTGGTCCAGTGGTTAAAACTTCACCTTGTAACACAGAGGACTTGGGTTTGATTCCTGGCCAGGGAATTAAGATCTCCCATGCTGTGGAGCTCCAGTACTTTGGCCACCTGATGTGAAGAGCTGACTCCTTGGAAAAGACCTTGATGCTGGGAAAGACTGAGGGCAGGAGGAGAAGGGGGAGCAGAGGATGAGATGGCTGGATGGCATCACCGACTCAATGACATGAGTTTGAGCACACTCAGGGAGAGACTGAAGGACAGGGAAGCCTGGCGTGCTGCAGTCCGTGGGGTCGCAAAGCGTCAGATACGACTGAGCGACTGATCAACAACAACAAAAGCTGCCGAGGAGCAGCTAAGCCCTTGCGCCACAGCTAGAGTCTGCGCCACGACAAGAGCCCACGCGATGCAAGGCCCAGTGCAGCCAAATGAGCAGATGAATATTCTTAAAAAATACCCAAAGTAAAAATCCACTTGTCTTTGACAGACAGAGGTTTGGTGTCTCCTTTCCTGGCATCTCATGTGAATTCAAGCATCTCCTGAGCTCCTGCAAACCAGGGGCGACTTTGAACTTCTTTCAAGCTACTCCAGACCCTAGAGGGCCAGAGCCGTGGGGAAGGGTCCTAGTATCTGTAAGTCAGCTTTCTTGAGAGAACAGCAGCATCTTGGGCTTCTCCACTCCTCACACCTACTGCAGGGGCTGAGAGTGAAGATTTTTCCATTCGTTCACTCATCAAACACATGTCCCTGCTCCGTCAGGTTCCTGGGACTACCGTCAAAAAGTGCCGTAAACCGAGATGCTGAAAATAACAGAGAATGCATTCTCTCCGTTCTGGAGGCCGGAAGCCCTGAATCAAGGTGTCCGGCCGTGTTCTCTCCGGCGCTCTGGGAAGGGCCTTTCCCTGGCTGTCCCCAGTGTCCTCGACTCACAGCCGCATCACTCCGCTCTGGCGTCACAGGGCACCTCCCCCGGCTGTCTGTGTCCATGTCCCCCTCTTCTAATAAGGATACCCGTGCGCTGGACTGGGGCCCGCCCTAACGCTCTCATCTGAATTTCATTACAAACAAAAGACTCTCTTTCCAACTAAGTTCACATCCACAGACACCTTCATATCCATTGGAAAAGACCCTGATGCTGGGAAAGATTGAAGGCAGGAGGAGAAGGGGACGGCAGAGGATGAGATGGTTGGATGGCATCACTGACTCAGTGGACATCAGTTTGAGTGAACTCTGGGAGTCAGTGAAGGACAGGGAAGTTCACATCCACATTCATCTTCAACTAACCATTTGAAGGGGGCACAATTTTACCCATGACGCCGACTATGTGTCAGGCGAGGTGATGTCTATCGGAGGAAAATACTCACTGGATGGAGTACTGGGGAACTGCTTTCCTAGGACTGATGACTCAGCGAAGCTGAAGACTCCCGGGGTCCCACGCTGGCTGGGCCCTCCCAGTCGACCTCCAGCCTCACCTGTCTGGTTGCAGCTTCTAGCAGGGCCTCAGCCGCTCATCAGTAACCATAAAAGGAACAGCCGGCAGGATAAATCTCACTCTAAAATTAATGTAGCTCAGGAAAAAAAAGTACATTTACTCATTTCAACTTCCTGTTGCAAGACTCATAAGTGAATAAATCCAAAATAAATGTAACCGGGACGAAGGGAGAAGCCACAATAAATGCAATCCTGTTGCCCTAAATGAAGACAAAGGCTCCGAGACAATATTAAATTCCATCCCCGAAGGCTCATTTCATTTCAGACCCAGATTTCCACAAAATCGAGTTTTCCGGCGAGCCAGGCCCGGCCTCTGCTCCGGCCTGCTCTGCCCCTGCCTCCTCCCTCCCCAGGCGCGCTTCCTCCTTGCCCGGGCAGACTCTGGGCGCGCTGGTCCCTGAAGGTTGCCTCCCCTGGCTCTCACCCAGCAGCTGGCGCCGCAAACTCCCCAGACGTGGAGACTTCCTCAGCTCTGGGAGTAGCTCTGGCGTCACAGGGCACCTCCCCCGGCTGTCTGTGTCCACGTCCCCCTCTTCTAATAAGGATACCCGTGCGCTGGACTGGGGCCCGCCCTAACGCTCTCATCTGAATTTCATTACAAACAAAAGACTCTCTTTCCAACTAAGTTCACATCCACAGACACCTTCATATCCATTGGAAAAGACCCTGATGCTGGGAAAGATTGAAGGCAGGAGGAGAAGGGGACGGCAGAGGATGAGATGGTTGGATGGCATCACTGACTCAGTGGACATCAGTTTGAGTGAACTCTGGGAGTCAGTGAAGGACAGGGAAGTTCACATCCACATTCATCTTCAACTAACCATTTGAAGGGGGCACAATTTTACCCATGACGCCGACTATGTGTCAGGCGAGGTGATGTCTATCGGAGGAAAATACTCACTGGATGGAGTACTGGGGAACTGCTTTCCTAGGACTGATGACTCAGCGAAGCTGAAGACTCCCGGGGTCCCACGCTGGCTGGGCCCTCCCAGTCGACCTCCAGCCTCACCTGTCTGGTTGCAGCTTCTAGCAGGGCCTCAGCCGCTCATCAGTAACCATAAAAGGAACAGCCGGCAGGATAAATCTCACTCTAAAATTAATGTAGCTCAGGAAAAAAAAGTACATTTACTCATTTCAACTTCCTGTTGCAAGACTCATAAGTGAATAAATCCAAAATAAATGTAACCGGGACGAAGGGAGAAGCCACAATAAATGCAATCCTGTTGCCCTAAATGAAGACAAAGGCTCCGAGACAATATTAAATTCCATCCCCGAAGGCTCATTTCATTTCAGACCCAGATTTCCACAAAATCGAGTTTTCCGGCGAGCCAGGCCCGGCCTCTGCTCCGGCCTGCTCTGCCCCTGCCTCCTCCCTCCCCAGGCGCGCTTCCTCCTTGCCCGGGCAGACTCTGGGCGCGCTGGTCCCTGAAGGTTGCCTCCCCTGGCTCTCACCCAGCAGCTGGCGCCGCAAACTCCCCAGACGTGGAGACTTCCTCAGCTCTGGGAGTGAGGCTTCCGCCGCGCTCCAGGGACCCGAGACAGCTGCTCGGGGTTCTGAGGTTTTCGTGTTCACATCTTCCCGCAGCGCAGGTGGGACCTGAGCAGCAGCCCACCCACCTGTGTGTCTCCAGGACACTTTGGACCTGGGGGCTGGGAGAGCAAGAAGCAGGATGTTCAGTACTGAGCATTCTGCTGGCCAACATGCGTCGGCTAGACTGCCGGGGTGGAGGCAGGCCTTTTGTTTGTTTGGGGGCGCTGGTCTCCGTTGCTGAGCGCGGGGGCTCTCTAGCTGCGGCCGGAAGGGGCCGCTCTCTAGCTGCGGCCGGAAGGGGCCGCTCTCTAGCTGCGGCGAGCGCGCTTCCCATGCGGGGCGTCTCTTGCCGTGGGCTCCGGGGCTGCCCGCTTCACTGGCTGCAGCAGGTTCAGTAGTCGTGGCATGGGGGCCTAGTCGTCCCACGGCTCGAGGAATCTTCTCAGACCCGGGATCCAACCCGTGCGCCCGGCGTTGGCAGGGCAGGCAGGTTCCAAACCACTGGACCAGCGGGAAGTCCAGAGGCAGGTCTTAACCTGCGTCGCGCCAGCCCGACAACGATGGATCCCATCCTCGCAGATCCCATCCTCGTAGATTCCATTCTATGACCCGGAGGCTCGACATCCTCAGGGCAGGGGGCGTGGGGCGTGTGGAAGGCAGACAAAGGAGCAGCTGGGGACGAGGTCCCTAGCCTGTATGGGCCCCTCCTGCATGTACGGGCCTCCTTGGGGAAAGCTGATCCAGCCTTTATTCGTGGATGGAGGGTAAACTCAATCAAGCCAGGGGCTGTATCTGCCAGTACACACCCCGCACAGAGCCTGACACACGCAGGGCATCAAACACACTTGCCAAAGGGGTTTAAATTACGCTCACTGCCCGGGTCCCCACCTCAGTGATGTCACCAGCCAGGTGATCTTGGGTGGGCTGTCCCTGACCCTGACCGTGGATCAGCTGGGCTGTTCCCCATCTTCATGACTCAGCTGAACGGACGGAGGAGCTGGTGGAAGACTTTCAGGGGATCCAGCGAGCCCCCTGACGGAGCCGAGGGATGGTGTCCAGTGCCAAGAGGCATGTCTGAGTCAGGTCGCTGCCCACAGAGGGAGCTGCTTCACCTGCGCCCAGCCCTTCCCAGGGGGGTCGAGGTGCTGGCCTTGCTGCCGGCGGTGGTGGGGAAGGTTTACTTTCAACAGCGGTGAGAGCTGCCACGATGAGCGCCTACTGTGTGCCAACCCTTCCCCCGGGCCTCTCCACCCTCCTTCCAGCACATCTCATTCGAAGGGCTACTGTCTGCTAGGTTTTGTGTTAGTAGCAGTGGCTCGGATGGTAAAGCGTCTGCCTGCCATGCGGAAGACCCAGGTTTGATCGCTGGGTCGGGAAGGTCCCCTGGAGAAGGAAATGGCAGCCCACCCCAGGATCTTCGCCTGGAAAATACGCTGGACGGAGGAGCCTGGTGAGCTCCGGTCCAGGGGGTCACGGAGGGTCAGACTTCAGTCCGTATAGTGGTGCTGGGGATTGCTCGGGTGCCGGGAAGTTTACCTTCTAAAAGGGGGTAGCATGTTCTGTCTCATTCTGTCATGTTCTAGAGGAAAGTGAGAGTGAGAGTCAGTCGTGTCCAGTCCGTTGCCAGCTCATGGACTGTACAGTCCACGGGGCTCTCCAGGCCAGAATCGGGGAGTGGGGAGCCTTTCCCTTCTCCACGGGATCTTCCCAACCCAGGGACTGAACCCAGGTCTCCCGTATTGTGGGCAGACTGTTTACCAGCTGAGCCACAAGGGAAGCCCAAGAATCCTGGGGTTGAATCAGGGTCCGCTGCACTGCAGGTGGATTCTTTAACAAGTGAGCTACCTAGTTAAGGGGAGTCATAAATATTGTCTTCATGTATTTATTTTTATTACATAAATTTAATTTTATTAAAATGCCTTACATAAAATTTATATTATTTAAAAGCTGTGTTCTGTTTCATATCACATCATGCTCTCCCCATTTAACCCTCATAATGACCCTGCCAGGGAGATATTATCTTCATTCTGTAGCTGAGAAGACAGGGTCAGAAAGATAAGTAATGGGTTAAGAGCTCGCAGCTGGTGAGCAGGCGGGCCGTGCTGTGCAGGAGCCTGCGGGGGACCGTGGCCCCAGGAGTGGAACAGACCTGGATTTGAATCCAATAAGGAGACCCCATCCTCTGCAGACCTCGGTTTTCGGAGCTGGTGTGGTTTCCCTGCGAGGACCGCTGGAGACACACCTGGGGTGGCGTGTGCACTCAGCTCCTGGCTGATCACAGGCGCCCGGTCAGGGCCACCTTCTTCACGGACATGCCCACGGTCCCTGTGAAGTCAGGGCCCCCGGCTGCTCTGGGCGGGACCCAGGCTTCTGGCCGCCAGTGTGGAGCGACTGATGCCACCTCAGGGGCAAGGACCAGGCGAGAACCAAAAAGCCCGCACTCCCCGTCTCGCACTGGGCTCCCCGTGGCTCAGACAGTAAAGAGTCTGCCCGCAGTGCGGGAGACCTGGATTCGATCCCTGCATTGGGACGATCCCCTGGAGGAGGGCATGGCAACCCACTCCAGTGTCCTGGCCCTGAGAATGCCATGGACAGAGGAGGCTGGCGGGTACAGTCCGTGGGGCCGCAGAGCCGGCCACGACTGAGCGCGGCACAGCTCACCCCCCATCTCGAACCAGAACCCCAGGCAGGGAGGGGCAGGGCTCGCAGCCCGCCAAGTCTCTTGGCCCTGCCTCTCGCTGGAGGGACAGCGGGCATCAGGGTCAGAGGACAGACTCTGGACCCAGGCTGCTGGGCTCCAGTCCTGGTTCCGCCAGCGCCACGTGGACTGGGGCAGATTCCTTATCTGTTAAATGAGGTTTTACCACGTAGGGCTGGAGGGAAGGTTGAGTCTATGAGGAGAGCTCAGGACAGAGCTTGCTGCACGGATCGTTAGCCTGCGGCTGCAGACCGCAGTGAAGAGGGCCTTCCCTCCTGATGAGAGCCGGGCTGACACCCGGCACTGCCACAGGGACTGCAAGGGAGTCTCGAAATGAAGCGCCAGGGAAGTGGCGGCTTCGTCCAGAAAGGAGCCGGGCAAACGCCCCTCCCCCATCTTCAGCTCGGTCCTCTGGGAGCAGAGTCCAGGAAGCCCGCCTTGACCCTGACCCTCCTCTGCCCTCCAAAGGGTCCTGATGGTTCACGTGGATGATACAGGCGGCTGCCTCAGGATAGTTCCCAGGGCATCGTCTTAATCATTCATTCCCAGTTTCCTGAGAAATACTTATGTCAGACTTATTCGTTTTCCCCCTGCTTTTTGTTTTTAACAATTCAGTGGGTTTTTGTGTATTCACAAGGTTGAAAAACCATCACCACAATCAATTGCAGAACATTTTATCACTCTAGAAAGAAATTCCATACCCTTTAACCATTCCCCTCCCACCTAACCTCCATCTCCTCAGGCACTGGCAACCATGAATCTGCTTTCTGTCTTTATAAATTTGCCTGTCCTGGGCATTGCTTATAAATGAAATCCGATGCTATGAGGTCTTTTGTGACTGGCTTCTCCAGGTTTATTTATAGACTCCTGCACAGATAGAGTTAGGAGGGATCTCCCAGATCATCCGTCAGGTTCAAGTCACCCTTCATCCTTCAGTGGGGCCACAGTGAAGCAGTTGCCCCCATTCATCCATCCATCCATGTATCCATTCATTCAGCAGAAAACATTTATTGGATACCAGTAATGTGCCAGGCTCCGGTCCAGGAAACACAGAGATGCAGGCGGACGAGACAGAGAAGCACCGTGCATGAGGCCACGGTCAGCAAACACAAAACTCAGACAAAGCGGGAGCCGCCAGGTTGCAGCCAGTGCTGCGATCCCAGCGAGAGAAGGGGACGCAGGAGACGGACGGGCCTCGGGGAGGACGCTGCTCGCTTGGTGGCCAGAGGGGGCTCTGGTAGGGGGGATATTTGGAGCAAGGGAGGCCCCGAAGTGACAGTCTGGAGGAAGGGCCTTCTAGGAAGACGGGCTGAGTTTAAGGGCCGAGTCTGCAGAGGCCCGGGGCGCAGAGAAGGCCGGGTGGGCTCAGCACGGGCGCCGGGACGGCGGCAGGAGGCGGGCTTGCCTTCTCCTTGGTCTTCCCGGGCCTTTTATTCATGGCAGTGCCCTTGTTCGTTCATGGTGGCCCTTTCTTTCCTGGTCTGGATGGCAGGGTTCAAACGCCAGAGATCTCTTTCTGCCTGGTGCCCAGCCTGAGGCATGGTTCCCACCGTGATTTGGGTCAGCATTGCTTGAAGTGGTGTCTTACCAGGAATCCCCATCACAGGCCTTCCTGAGAGCAGGTTTACATAAATGAAGGTGGGGTGAGAGGCAGCTGGCGGGCCCCGGGGATGGGGCAGGACCGGGCCTCCAAAGGCACGCTCTCCCGTCTCCTGCTTCCTGCATCATGCGGGCTTTTTTCCCCACATGCCCTTGTTTCTTCTCTCATTTCTCCTTGAGAATCAAGTTGTTCAGGAAAAAGAAAACCAGTTGCATAACCGTATCTGTTGGCAGGCGTGTTCTAATTTTAAAAAATGTGTCACTCTCCACGCTGCCTGTCCCTTAATCAGGCAATTACTTTATGATGTAGTATAGTTAGGGAGAGGGAGGAAAAAAACAACAAACCACCAACCCTTGAAATCTCAGCTTCTTGTGGGGAATTAACTCAGTGAATGTTTGACTTGAGCTCAAGAATGTCTTTTGTTTCCATTTCTAAATGACAAAAGGGACACCAAAGAAATATAATAATTTGGTATTAATCAATCTCCTTCATTAAAAGTAGCTCCCCAAGCTGAGTGTCATGGAAACAGCGAACGTGGGGAGGAAGTCTTGGGGGGCTGTGAAGAGGGGGCCGTGAGACTGTTTGTGGGAAGGGCAGGGTCATTGCGTGGGCACGGCTCTGGGTAACGCGGCGGGAGGCAGGATGAGCGGTGCTGGCACTGAGAATAGTAACATCACCGGTTGCATCCTGCTCACGTTCCAGCCCTTGTTAAGCCTTTTCAAACATCTTGTCTTTTCCTACCCAGAGCAACCCTCTGATGTAAATCTTGCTATGCCCATTATACAGCTGGAAACACCGAGCCTTGGGAAGCTCAGAGAATTTGCCCGACGCCTGCAGCTGGGTGGGACGGAACAGGGACTTGCACCCACGCCTCCTGGCCCCAAAGGCCATACTCCATCCCTGTCCAGTCTCTTCATTTCTCAGTGCTCTTTGCCCCTTGCCAAGTCTTGGGGGGGTGGGGAGATCCTGGCAGATCCCAAAGCCAGCAGGGCTGCCATGATGCCCTCTAAGTTTATCAAGAACTTAAACCATTTCTGCCAAACTTCTGCCAAGGGCGTTTCTGCCAAAGATGCCCTGAGTGGAAAGGCAAGTTTGAGATACCTAACCAGCTTCTCTCCAGCACTCAAGTCTTCCACGGGACCCCGTTCCTCCCTTTCCAAGGGACCCCGACCCCCTTTCTCCTGTGAGCTCTGCTTCCCAAATCTTACCTGAGCCCCTCCTTTCATCAAAACACCCAGGTTGTGCGTCTTTTCCGTAAGTCAGTAAGCCGGGGAGGTCAGCCTCTGTGCCGGCTCATGGAAGAAGCATGTGAGGGGCAGAGATGTGTATAAGAGACAGCAAACACACTTGCCAAAGGGGTTTAAATTACGCTCACTGCCCGGGTCCCCACCTCAGTGATGTCACCAGCCAGGTGATCTTGGGTGGGCTGTCCCTGACCCTGACCGTGGATCAGCTGGGCTGTTCCCCATCTTCATGACTCAGCTGAACGGACGGAGGAGCTGGTGGAAGACTTTCAGGGGATCCAGCGAGCCCCCTGACGGAGCCGAGGGATGGTGTCCAGTGCCAAGAGGCATGTCTGAGTCAGGTCGCTGCCCACAGAGGGAGCTGCTTCACCTGCGCCCAGCCCTTCCCAGGGGGGTCGAGGTGCTGGCCTTGCTGCCGGCGGTGGTGGGGAAGGTTTACTTTCAACAGCGGTGAGAGCTGCCACGGATGAGCGCCTACTGTGTGCCAACCCTTCCCCCGGGCCTCTCCACCCTCCTTCCAGCACATCTCATTCGAAGGGCTACTGTCTGCTAGGTTTTGTGTTAGTAGCAGTGGCTCGGATGGTAAAGCGTCTGCCTGCCATGCGGAAGACCCAGGTTTGATCGCTGGGTCGGGAAGGTCCCCTGGAGAAGGAAATGGCAATAGCCATTCTGGCTAATTCTTTCCCCAGTTAATCCTCATGTCTTTACTGAGTACCTGGGCTATAAACACAGGGCTGGCCGTCACAGGAGGTGGAGGTTGGGGACAGGATCTTTTTGCAAAGACAATATTTTCACTGGTGAAAGTTGAGGTGGTGAGGAGTCTTGCTGTCAACACATCCTGTCTCTGTCCCCAGGTCACGCGTGCTATAATAAGCCTGCCACCTGGAACTGGAACTGTGCCCTTTACTGGCTAAAGCACAGCTGTGTCTTGAGACAGCAGGAAGCCCAGAGAGCCCGTGAGCACATCCCCAGCAAAAGATGGTGGGCTGTTGGTCCCCGGAAGGCTCGTGTGTCAGGGCAAGGGGGCACCTTAGCCTAGATGGCCTCAGGAGGACCCTAAGGCCTCTGACAAGTTGAAACGGGAACCCCTAGGCAAGTTATTGGCTCACATCAGGCTGTGTGACAAAAGCAAGCAATTATTAAGCACCCACTGTGTACAACTGATGGTTTTGAACTGTGGTGTTGGAGAAGACTCTTGAGAGTCCCTTGGACTGCAAGGAGATCCAACTAGTCCACCCTAAAGGAGATCAGTTCTGGGTGTTCATTGGAAGAACTGATGCTGAAGCTGAAACTCCAATATGTTGGCCACCTGATGCAACAGAGTTGACTCATTGGAAAAGACCCTGATGCTGGGAGGGATTGAGGGCAGGAGGAGAAGGGGATGACAGAGGATGAGATGGTTTTATGGCATCACCAACTCGATGGACATGAGTTTGAGTAAACTCTGGGAGTTGGTGAAGGACAGGGAGGCCTGGTGTGCTGTGGTTCATGCGGTTGCAAAGAGTCGGACACAACTGAGCGACTGAACTGAACTGAACTGTGTACAAAGAACTTACTTCCCTACAAGACAGGGATAATCCCCTCTATTCACTTTACAGAGCTTCCCAGGTGGTGCTAGTGGTAAAGAACCGCCTGCCAATGCAGGAGACACAGGAGATGCAGGTTCGATCCCCGGGTCAGGAAGATCCCCTGGAGGAGGGCATGGCAACCTATTCCAGTATTCTTGCCTGGAGAATCCCATGGACAGAAGAGCTTGGTGGGCAAGGGTTCATAGGGTTGCAAACAGTCAGACTCAATGGAAGTAACTTAGCAGCAGCAACATCCATTTTACAGATGAGAAAACTGAGTCTCAGAGAGGTGAATTCACTTGTTCAAAGTCACACAGCTTATAAGCAGTCAAGCAAGGCCTTGAGCCTAACTCTGCCTGATATCAAAACCCACCCCCTGACGATTACATCCTCCTGCTTCCCAACAGTGAACACGGGGCCTGTCTTCCTATCTGCAGAGAGAGGCACAGCCTCATTGTACTTTCATGGATGTGAGTAACACTGCAAGCAAAAGGCTGTGATGTCTTTTTCCAGGACTGTGGGTAAGGGTGGATTCTGGGGCAGTCTAGGACCCCTCATTGGGCTACCGTTTCAAGATCGGCCTAGCATTTGGTGGCCATGGCAAGAAGCTGATGCAGCCAGCCCATGGACTCGCGCATTCAGTCACTCAAAGCAGGATTTATTGTGTGCCCATGGTGTGCCAGGCAGCTTGACGAATGTTGCCATTGTGAGCACAACTCATTTGGTTTCTGCTGGCGTGAAGTTTGCTGTTCTGTTGGGAGAATGGCATTTGACCAAGTAATTAAAACATCATATCTGTCAGAGTGCAGTGCTGTATTTTAAGAAGAAAGGGATTTAATACAGGGGATTCTGTGTTTATCAAACCACTAGAAGGTCTGAGGAAGCAGGGCCTGGGCATGAGTCTCAGAACAATGTAGACCTCACCAGGAGGCGGGGCTGGGGCCCTGAGGCCATGCTGGAGGCCCTGCCATTCCAGGTTTGTAGCCGCCACCACTGACGGCACAGCCCCCACTCCAGGAGGGGCTGAAGGGCCACCTGGCGCTGTTATCCAATGATTAGGGAGTCAGCTCGAGAAGCTCTCGTGGCCATCTCTGTTCCATGACGCTGGGATGCTTGCGGCAAGGAGCACCTGGGAACTCGCTGCAAGAAAGTCACAGAAACTCTAACCAGTAGGGAGGGCCAGAAAGCACAGAGGAGCACTCACTCCGTGCTCGCCTTGCAGATGGAAGCCTCACTTTATCCTGCCTCCTTGCTGCAAAGAAGTCTGTGGGATTGGGCTGTTGGCCATCTGGACCATGAAGCATGGGGAGAATAGGTATCAAGTATCTATGGGTAATATCCAGAGAAGCCGTGCTGAGGGTTGGGAAGGAAGACCCCCGGGGCGCCGTGGGTGGATAATGATGGCATGCATCCAGACTGTGGGGTCAAAGGCAGCTTCTCTCAGGAAGTGATTTCTGAGCTGAGGTCTTAACGGTAGAGCCTGTGCAAAGGCCCTGAGACTGGGGTGGAGGGTAGGCAGACGAAACCCCAGCCAACCTGCAGACCCGTGGACCTGGGACTAAATGCTAGTTACTGTAAGCCACTGAGGTTTGGGGTGGTTTGTGACACAGCACTAGTGTGGCTATCGCTGACTGATACACAGCCTGAGCTCCTGAAAGAACGCAGTTCAGTTTGACTGGGATGGGGGGAAGATTGGGGACGGCAATGCAAGAGGCAGGGGCTCTGCAGGCCCTGTTATAGAGGACAGGGATGTCTCCTTTCACTCTGGGTCAGGCCAAGGCCAAGAGAGGTGAGGGGCCAGTGGCCCGTGGCAGGTCAGGGGCAGAGCGGAGGTGGAGCCCAGTCTTCCTGGATCCCACCTATGCCCGCCCTGCCTTCGTCTGGTCTGAACGACAGCGGCCCCTGCCCCTCTACCTGTGTCCCTGTGGTTGGTTGGCAGCTGGCGCACCCGGTGCTGCCTGACACACCCCTGTCCGTGTCTCTAGTTGCACATGCCAAGTAGATGGGGCACCAGAGAGGGCCCGCTTTCTGCTCGAGTCCGGCACCCATGATCCCAGCCGCTGGGCACCGATGGCCACTCACCAGCCTGGCTTCTCAGCCCAGCTTGCAGAACCGGACTGCCGGTGCCCTGGGCCCCAGTTTCTGACTCTGGGGCTCTGTGCAACCTGCTGGCTCAGGTCAGCTGCGTTTTCACCTCAGGCGGGAGCGCTTGGGGACTCTTTGATGTTGGGGATGGAAAGGGTCAGTTCCCATTGTGCATTCCTGGAAATCACAGGCTTGTCAGCGGGCAATCACTCCTGCGGGGAAATCTCCTTCTCAGAAGGTGGCTCACAAAGAGGGCTTAGCCGGTGTCTAATGGGAAGTGACAAGGGCAGGGGACAATGAGGGGAGAACAGAGGAAGGAAGACACAGGCCATTCTACTCTTGGGCCACTGGAGGAAGGAGGGAGAGGAGAGCTGCAGAAATTCAGGGAGAGGCTGCCTCCGGCCCGGCCAGGGCACTGGCCACCTGGCGTCGCCTTCCCAAACTGGACTGTGCCGAGCACGGGGCTTCCAGGCGGCGCTGCTGGTAACGAGCCCGCCTGCCGGTGCAGGAGACATGTGAGATGCCGCTCTGATCGGGAAGTCCTCCTGGAGGAGGGCCTGGCAACCCACTCCAGTGTTCTCGCCCGGAGAATCCCACAGACAGACGACCCTGGTGGGCTACAGGGCATAGGGTCACAAAGAGTCGGACACGACTGAGCTCAGCTTGCGAGCCAGCACAGGAACCCGTGGGATGTGGCAGACGGTCTGCAGACTAGAGAACCCCGGCCGACCCTCTCCCACATTTCCTAGCTCTGGGCTTCCCGGGCACACGGCAGTGGTGCGCTTCCTGGACCCCTTGTCCTGCTATGAGGTCACAGGAGCTGTGAGCGGAAGTGGCTCGCGTCACTCCTGAGCTGGAACATTTAAAGCTGGTGCAGATCCTTCCCGGGCCCCCGGCTGGGACGCGCCTCTTGAGAATGAAAAGCGGGAGCCAACACCCCCGTCACCCCGCAGTGGACACACGGAGCAGGCGAGACATACACCTGTGTTGTCACAAGCCAGGGATATTGTGGAGCTTTTTATTACTGCAACACAGCTGAGTCTAGCCCCATGGATAAAAACAATGATTCAGTGAGAAAGGGACACACTTACAAACCTGATCTGTTTCTTAGAGATTCACAGGGCGCGTTATCTGTGAAGGGTCTGAGAAGGCCTGAAGAACAGAAGGGAAAACTTGCCTACATTGGTTTACTTCAAGTTTTCCCAAATGCATAGACCAGCAATCCTTCCCACCTGTGGGACATCTTTCCTGGGACAGCGGGATGACGTGGAGAATCTTCCAGGGTACTCTCAGACTCAAGAAGCACCTCTGAAGACATCTCATCTCAGACATCCTCCCACGAATGCTGGCAGGGAGGAAGGGTCTGGTTGCTCAGATCTGAGCGAGACAATCTGCTTATCGACCTCGCCCTGCATCAGCTCGTCTCCAGTGTGGAAAGTCGTCTCATCTCTCCCAGCCTCGGCACCGTTCCTCTGCCTCCAGGCTGCTGACGAGATGAATGCAACGTGCCTGGCACGGCAGAGGTGCTAAGCTGGCGTCTGCAGCTGTCCCCAGATGTGCCAACAGCTGTCTGAAGGGTGGATCGCATCCACCCAGGGAGCAGGGAGCCAGGATGTGTTAAACCTGCCAGGCAGAGATAGCCAGATTTGGAAAGCAGCCTGGCAGTCTGAAAGGGGATCAGCAACACAAAAGACCTCACATCGCCCCTGGGATACCTGTATCTCCCCTGACATGGTGAGTCTCCCAGCTGAGCTTCCCACACCACTGCCGGGGCCCACCCTCTCCCTGCAGCCCCGAGCATGTGGCATCCTGCCACCAAGATCCTCTGCTGGGACTTGCGTTGGCAGGGACATGGGTTCTGATCTTCCTGATTCCAGTCAGACTGCTGTGGTCCCCAGGGCTCAGCTTTCCCTGTGGCAGCCCCTGCCATCTTCCCGTGGGATCCCTGGGGCCCCATTTCCACCTTTGCCAAGGCCCTCCCTCAGCAAGCTTTCAAGGTTAGACACCTGCTCCTGCGTCCTGCTGGGGACTAGATGGCTGGCTGAAGAATGCTGCTCTGTCCTCTGGGCCTCCAATGACAGCAGTGGGGGGGGGGGTTGTCTTTTGTGTCCTGAGCGTGGACTCTGCCCTTCAGATGAGCCTTCGGCGGAGCCCCCAGACACACAACACAGGCGAGAGCCCTGCCCGAGAGCCTCCCAGCTCCCGAGCAGTGCGCACCTGATGAGACACATCCGCACCGCCTCCCCCTCCTCTCCCCCCCGGGGACCCACACCCTCTGCTCCCTGGTGTGCCCTCCTCCCACGAATCTGCCTGCTGGCTCCTTGCTTAGGCCAGAGAAGCCTGGCCTCGTTTCAGAGGAGGGTTCCCCAGACGCGGCCTCTGCTGCTCAGGGATCCTAGGAGCTCACGGTGGCAGCAGAGCCCCTCCCATACTGTGGCCTTGTCCCCTGCCAGCAGGCGCTGCTGCAGTTAGATGCTGGAGGCGGGGGCACAGCAAGATCGTTTTTTATCTTAGCTGGGGATCCCTGTTTTCTTGACGGCACCCCTGAGCTAAGAGAGGCCTTGAGCTGTGCCCAAACCTTCTCGGTGTAGGGGCTGGGCTATCCTCTCTGCCCCAGGAACAGCACTGCAGGCCTCCAAAACCCTGCTGGCACCAACCCCCTTCTGACCTGCTAGCTGAAGAGGGGATGAGAGCTCGTTAGCCGCACATTAGCATTATTATTCAACTCGAGTGCGCTTCAGGGCTTACGCGAGGGAGCCGTCAGGAGCCCAGTCTACGGGTCTGCTTGTCCTTGCTTGAGATTTTAATCATGTCTGGAGGTGGCTTAAAAAAAAGTTATAATAATAATGATGGTGGTGGGTGGGGACAAGAGCAGTCCCTCCCCAGCCTGAGTCATGGTGCCCAGGGGGACGGCCTGAGGGGGACGGCGGCAACATCCCCCCTGAAACAGCCGCAAACCGGTGAGGACAGGCCTCGCGGCTCCACTGTACTCTGCTCCCTTCTAGAGCTGCAGAAGGACGCGGTGACCCACCCCAGGACACGTGCCTGGGAAATCCCATGGAGAGAGGGGCCTTGCAGGGCACGGGGCCACAGAGAGCTGGGCACGACCGAGCAACAAGACAGCCACTTCCAGAATCACGCCAGCTTGGTGAGCGAACCCCGTGCCCAGATCCACATTTCTTCAGGAGCGAGGACGGATTCCGGAATTTCACAGCCGTCCCTTTGGGGGAGCTCCCCGAGGTGCACAGAGATCCTCTCCTGACCCTCTGGAAATGGTTCACTCCCCTCAGGGCATCTGAGACTGGCCAGGAGAGAATACCCATATTACACTTAATAGAATCTTGTGCATCAGAGAGAACTCTTTTGGGAGCAAGTAACAGAAAAGATTAAGTCTAAAGGGCCCAAGAAACAACCACTACAGACGATGTTTTAGGCCACAGAACACAGACATTTGGGAGAAAGCTTCAGGTCAGGTTGGATCCAGGTGGCTCTTAAAAATACTGGTAGAATAATATAAAAATATAAATACGTTTATTTACATAAACAGAATAAGTCCTAATATAAAAATACGGGCATTCTGCTTTGCCGTCACTCGGTCCTGCTCTCCTTCGTGTTGACTGCATTCTCGGCTCTTCCCCCGATGGTGCCAAAATGGCTGCCAGTGTCGCCAGGCTTCCATCCCACCTTCTTAACGGGGGCATCTTCCTCTTCTTGAACCAATCCCTGCTGAAGTCCAGCATTGACTCTTTGGCCTCCCATGGCCCAGCTTAGGTCACATGCCCACCCCTGAACCAATCATTGTGGCCAGGAGGAGGAGATGCTCTGATTGGACAGGCTTGGATCACACGTCCAAGCAAGCAGCCAAAAGGAGGATAGTCCCGTTCCGAGCACAGAGAACTGAGAGGGAGAGGAGGGCCGGGCTTCCCCAGAGTAAGGGGTCCATACCCCAGAAAGGCAGAACCTTGATGGATATTTGTATATACCGATACTGCAGATGGGACCGCTCCGCATCCAGCACCCTCAGTCACCTCCTTCATGCTTCCAAATCCAGGCTTGGCTATATTTCAACCTCCACCCCGAATGAGGGAAAGCTCTCTTTATTAAGACGGCTGCCGTTATCAAACAGGGGCAGAGATCTTGGCAATGGTCAACTGAAACTCAAGGACTCATAGATGCTGAGGTTACTCAGTTTAACCTTCACCTGAGGCTTCTTCCCTTTGCAGCCCAAGAGGCTGACCAGTTTCTATGTCCAGGGAATTAACCATTGACACTGTTGGTGTCCACCAGACAGTGACCCCCGTCAAGGTGAGGATTTTGTTCTGTTTACTTCTTTAATCCCAGGGCTAAAGGAGAGTGCCTGGCAATGTATGTATTGTTGCATAAATCAATAAATTTCACAACTGGTTGGTTCTGACTTAAAAGAAAATTCTCCTTATAAATGTATTTGCTGTTGTTTAGCCACTGAGTTGTGTCCAAACACTTGTATATTTAAACAAAATTTAGCTTCTGAGGATTTCTACCCTCTGATTAGAACCACTCAGAAAAGCATCTTCAGGGGACTGCATGTCAGACATTTGATGCTGCCAAGAATCTCCCCTCAGGGTACTCAGTGTTGATTCTTCTCACTCCTTCCACAGGGCTTGATGTGGAGCCCCTCCCGCCACGCTCTCTCTAGACCCAATCCCCTTGGCCATTCAGTTCAGTTTAGTCACTCAGCCGTGGCCAACTCTTTGCAACCCCATGGACTGCAGCACGCCAGGCCTCCCTGTCCATCACCAACTCCCGGAGTTTACTCAAATTCATGTCTATTGAGTTGGTGATGCCATCCAACCATCTCATCCTCTGCTGTCCCCTTCTTCTCTCACCTTCAATCTTTCCCAGCATCAGGGTCTTTTCAAAAGAGTCAGTTCTTCCCATCAGGTGACCAAAGTATTGGAGTTTCAGCTTCAACATCAGTCCTTCCAATGAATATTTAGGACTGATCTCCTTTAGGATGGACTGGTTGGATCTCCTTGCAGTCCAAGGGACTCTCAAGAGTCTTCTCCAACACCACAGTTCACAAGCATCAATTCTTTGGTGCTCAGCATTCTTTATAGTCCAACTCTCACATCCACACATGACTACTGGAAAAACCATAGCTCTAACTACATGGACCTTTGTTGACAAAGTAATGTCTCTGCTATTTAATGTGCTGTCTAGGTTGGTCATAACTTTTCTTCCAAGGAATAAGCGTCTTTTAATTTCATGGCTGCAGTCACCATCTGCAGTGATTTTGGAGCCCAAAAATGAAGTCTCTCACTGTTTCCAGTGCTTCCCCATCTATTTCCCATGAAGTGATGGGACCAGATGCCATGATCTTAGTTTTCTGAGTATTGAGCTTTAAGCCAACTTTTTCACTCTCTTCTTTCACTTTCATCAAGAGGATTGGATCTCCTTGCAGTCCAAGGGACTCTCAAGAGTCTTCTCCAACACCACAGTTCACAAGCATCAATTCTTTGGTGCTCAGCATTCTTTATAGTCCAACTCTCACATCCACACATGACTACTGGAAAAACCATAGCTCTAACTACATGGACCTTTGTTGACAAAGTAATGTCTCTGCTATTTAATGTGCTGTCTAGGTTGGTCATAACTTTTCTTCCAAGGAATAAGCGTCTTTTAATTTCATGGCTGCAGTCACCATCTGCAGTGATTTTGGAGCCCAAAAATGAAGTCTCTCACTGTTTCCAGTGCTTCCCCATCTATTTCCCATGAAGTGATGGGACCAGATGCCATGATCTTAGTTTTCTGAGTATTGAGCTTTAAGCCAACTTTTTCACTCTCTTCTTTCACTTTCATCAAGAGGCTCTTTAGTTCTTCTTCACTTTCTGCCATAAGGGTGGTATCATTTTCATATCTGGGGTTATTGATATTTCTCCCAGCAATCTTGATTCTAGCTTGTGCTTCCCCAGCCCAGCGTTTCTCATGATGTATTCTGCATGTAAGTTAAATAAGCAGGGTGACAATATACAGCTTTGGCATATTCCTTTTCCTATTTGGAACCAGTCTGTTGTTCCATGTCCAGTTCTAACTGTTGCTTCCTGACCTGCATACAGATTTCTCAGGAGGCAGGTCAGGTGGTCTGGTATTCCCATCTCTTTCAGAATTTTCCACAGTTTGTTGTGATCCACAGAGTCAAAGGCTTTGGCACAGTCAATAAAGCAGAAGTAGATGTTTTTCTGGAGCTCTCTCGCTGGAGGTAGGAGCTGAGGATGGGGAAGATTAATCTCCTGGAGCACTTCTTCTCTCCTAAGTACTTCACTTGAAGATGCTCAGCTGCTGACTGCTAACGGTATTATGAAGTGGGCGCGTGTGTGTGCTAGGCTGCCTCAGTCGTGTCTGAGTCTTTGCCACACTATGGGCAGTAGCCCACCCGTCACCTCTGTCCATGGGATTCTCCAGGCAGAATGTTAGACAGAGTGGCTCGCCATGCTCTTCTCCGGGATCTTCCCGACCAGGGGCTGGCACGCATCTGCTGCGTTGCGGGCAGACTCCTCACCCAGAGCCATGACGCCGTGAGGCAGCTCTGACTGCCCCCAGCTTCCAGATCTTGAACCTGGAGGCTCAGACAAGCTCCTCGTTTGCAAAAGTCGCACATCTGCAAAGGGGCAGACTCAGGACTCAAACCCAGAGTAGCCTGGCCCCCAAGCCCAAACTCTTCTGGCAACACCACGAGCTCCTCCTAAAGACAGGGGTCTGAACTGAAGGCAGGACCCGGAGCCCATCAGGGAGGGTCTGCACTGTGGCAGCTCTGGGTGGGCCTCGCCCCGACCGTCGCATCGCGCCCCTCTGCCTACCCTTCTAGATACTGCTTCCAGCATCCTGCAGGAACTTTCACGCCCGGAAAGTTCTCTGAGTCCATCTGCCTGCTTGGCACAGCTGTACCTGCAGGGCACCGTGGGCAGCAGATGGGGGTCAGCGAGTCCAGGGCTAACGAGCCATCTTGGAAAAGGTGCGCAGCCGAGGAAAGGCCAGTGCAGACCACCGCCTGCCTTCCATTCGCCAGCCGTCAGGGGGCTCACCAGCTAAGTCGCTGTCTAGGGCTTTCAAAACCGCCAAGCAAACCTGCCAAAATCGTTAGAAAAGAGCTTTTTACCAAGTTTCTCTTCATTTATTTTTTAAGTGTGTTAAAAGGTCCATTAAAGATCTGCAAAGGATGAAGAAGCCCTTCTCCAGCTACCCTCCTCCCGCGCTCCGTAATTAAGAAGGCAGCTTCCCCCCCAGCAGCTTCCGCACGGCTCCCGCACTGCCAGCGGAAGACTGGACAGGAGTTCAGAAGCATCTCGTTAGCGTGTCTGCCTTGCAAGAATCGCTCACTAATGGGAGATGCTGGGAGTTGGTAATTTGGTAAAAATGTGCTGTTATTGTCAACAGACGGCGCCGGGGCCCCACCCGCTCCATCTCTTGTCCTAGGGACTCGGCTGCGAAACCATCAAAGAAGAGTCGGCCCTCTGGGAGCTGAGCGGAAGGTGTTCCCTTAGATGTGTATAAGAGACAGGGGTGGGGACAAGAGCAGTCCCTCCCCAGCCTGAGTCATGGTGCCCAGGGGGACGGCCTGAGGGGGACGGCGGCAACATCCCCCCTGAAACAGCCGCAAACCGGTGAGGACAGGCCTCGCGGCTCCACTGTACTCTGCTCCCTTCTAGAGCTGCAGAAGGACGCGGTGACCCACCCCAGGACACGTGCCTGGGAAATCCCATGGAGAGAGGGGCCTTGCAGGGCACGGGGCCACAGAGAGCTGGGCACGACCGAGCAACAAGACAGCCACTTCCAGAATCACGCCAGCTTGGTGAGCGAACCCCGTGCCCAGATCCACATTTCTTCAGGAGCGAGGACGGATTCCGGAATTTCACAGCCGTCCCTTTGGGGGAGCTCCCCGAGGTGCACAGAGATCCCTTCCTGACCCTCTGGAAATGGTTCACTCCCCTCAGGGCATCTGAGACTGGCCAGGAGAGAATACCCATATTACACTTAATAGAATCTTGTGCATCAGAGAGAACTCTTTTGGGAGCAAGTAACAGAAAAGATTAAGTCTAAAGGGCCCAAGAAACAACCACTACAGACGATGTTTTAGGCCACAGAACACAGACATTTGGGAGAAAGCTTCAGGTCAGGTTGGATCCAGGTGGCTCTTAAAAATACTGGTAGAATAATATAAAAATATAAATACGTTTATTTACATAAACAGAATAAGTCCTAATATAAAAATACGGGCATTCTGCTTTGCCGTCACTCGGTCCTGCTCTCCTTCGTGTTGACTGCATTCTCGGCTCTTCCCCCGATGGTGCCAAAATGGCTGCCAGTGTCGCCAGGCTTCCATCCCACCTTCTTAACGGGGGCATCTTCCTCTTCTTGAACCAATCCCTGCTGAAGTCATTATCTAGCGTCAAAATTCCCATTCTAATAGAATAGGAAAGCTGACAGGACTGGGCGGAAAGGTACAAATAGCCAGCAAAGCCTGGTCCTCATTTATTCACCAGATATTGCCTAGCACCTGCCGTGAGCCCTAGGAGGGACGGCGGGGCGCTGCTGGAGGTCTCTGCCCAGAGTCCTCTGCGGGGTCCTAGGGCGGCTCCTTCCTCATCTGCCTGCAGCCGCGCCTACGCCCCCTCCTTGTCCTCCCCCAGGCTGCAGGCCACTGTCCGGAGTCACCGCCCCCGGCCCCTCCGCCAGCGTTTCCAGAACCGGCTTCTCATTGTCCTTCGGGTTTCAGGTCCAGCGTGCTGCCTTCGACACGCCCTCCCAGACGTCTCCCCACCGCAGGGCCCCCTGCCCTTTGCGTCTCTGTGTTCCCCTCCTTTCTGTCTGCTGTAACCTGTGAGCATCATTCACAGTCGTTTCCTTACCCGTGTGCTTCCTCCATGTCTCAGAAACTCCTTGAGGAAAGGAGCGGCGTCTGTCTTGTTTACCATCACAGCTCCAGAGCCCGAACCCCAGAAGGTTCCAAAAAGCACTGGCCCTAGGAGCCGTGTGCAGGACAGTTTAGCCTGCTGCTGGGGGCCTTCGAGGGGACTCACAGGCGGCATCCGCGGCTGGTAGGACGGACCGGGGTAGGGGTCCTGGAGCACAGATGTTGGGGGTGGGGGGAGCTGTGAAAATCGGTGCACACAGGAGCCCGGTCTCTGGGCCCCGGGGCAGAGGGCCTGGCCCCACTCACGAGGCAGCAGCGCAGGGCTGCAGAGGGTCGCGGCTGTGACAGTTAGCCGGGTCGTGGGCAGAGCTGGGCAAGCCCAGGGAAGCTGGCAGCTCCAGGCTGGCCTGCCCACAAACCCCGATTCCAGTTTCTCGCCCACTGTTAGAGCAGCTGCAACTAGGCCCCTTAGCCAGACACAGAGAGGGGAGTAAAAAAAGGAGGAAGGGAAAGAAACCCACACTGATTCCCTGGGAAACACATTTGAAAACAATATCTCAAGGAACAGGGAACTTGTGTGAGGCTCCAGGCAGTGTGGTGAGTGACCTCATCTCCTCCCCAGACAGAAGGCCCTTTGCTGCGGGCCAGGCTGAGCTGGCTGCGCCTGGGCCTCCCCGCGCGGGAGCTTCCACCAGGCAAGATGTTTCTCCTGGAAAAAAACACCGATGCCCAGCTGGACCGGCAGGGGTCTGATGAACAAATGCTCTCTCCTGTTTCAACTTTTCGGGTCGATAGATGCTCCCTGACGACTGCTGGGTCCCAGGCTCTGAGCCTCATGCTGAGAAAGCAGATGCAATAGACAGACCTGGCCCTTGCGAGGCTGGTAGTCAGGAAAGGGAGAGGAATGTGGAAATCAGGCCGCGGGGTCAGTGCGGAGCTGACGAGGGGCACAGACAAGGGCCATGGACACAGACAGGCCCTGAGACCCCATCCCTTCTTTGGCTGAAGGGGGCTAAAGATCAAGGGTCATGGGGATGGCATGCTGGGTGAAGGCAAAGGCACAAGTTACCTGGGAGCACCATTGCCCTGAGGGCACCACCACCCTGGGAGCACCACCCCTGGGAGCACCATAGCCCTGGGGGCACCACCCTTGGGAGCATCACCCCTGGGAGCATCATGGACCTGGGAGCATCATGGCCCTGGGAGCACCACCGCCCTGAGGGCACCACCGCCCTGGGAACACCACTCTTAGGGGGCACCACTCCTGGGAGCACTGTGGCCCTGGGGGCATCACCCCTGGGAGCATCACCCTTGTGAGCATCACCCCTGGGAGCATCACCCCTGGGGGGCAGCACTCCTGGGAGCACCACCCTTGGGAGCACCACTCCTGGGAGCACTGCAGCCCTATGATGACACCCAACTAGCCAGCTCCTCCGAGGCCCGTGGCTGGATCAGTGTGCCTTTTTGGCACCAGTAACTGGTTTCTGGAAGTCAGTTTTTCCACAGGCTGGGGGAGGGTGGTTGCAGGATGACCCCAGGGCTCCCTGTCCCCAGAGGTGAGGAAGGAAAGGGAGAAACCTGGAAGGCTCCGCCCGTGCTGGCACAGGTTGCTAAACTGCGGTGTTACAGCGTGGTGATGGAGTGAGGGCTGAGTCGTGGTCAGGATGTGCGGCGCTGCGGAGGCGCTATTACAGTGGCTGAGGCTCTGGTACCCCAGGAAAGGAGGGGGGTTGGTGATGGTGGTTACCATGGTGATCACAGCAGTCTGCGGGCATTGCCTCACCTCCTGCGTCTCAGCTTTCTCATCTGTAGGATGGGAGTGAGGCCTGCTCATCAGGGCTGCCATGAGGATTTTTAAAAGGAGGCTCCAGATCCAGAAGAGGAATGCGGAGGGGCCGATTTCGAGGTGGAGGGATGTGCTGCAGCTACGGTGGCCGTGGGAGTGTATGCTGAGGAGCTGAGTTTCCAGTGAAAGCTTGGCGATGGCCGATAATCCAGGTGGGACGCTGGGAAGGAGGGCGGCTGGCCAGCACACCTGGCAACGAACGCAGCTCGGAAAGGCCAGCGCAGAAAGGGCAGCCGCGCTCCGCTGCGCCAGCCGCTGCTGTTCTTGCGGCCTCATCTCTGTCTGAAGCTGCCGTGTTTACGTGCCATCTCGTGCATTGTGCATCTCCTCTAACTAGGTCTTAAGCGCCAGGACGGCGCTTCTGGTTCCAGTGCTTCAAGTCCAGAACGGGCGTTGGGTTGCTGCCGGCTGGACACAGAGTGGAGCTGTAAGCGATGCTGTTGTGTGAGCCCAGCGAGGGCAGGCAGCCTTGTGGTGAGGTCACTGGTCTCCTAGCTCGTGGCCTTCCACAGATTGAGTTGCTGACTTTTGGGGGGACACCTGATCCCACCGATGCTAATGCATGTTGAGCGAGTGATGTTCCAAAGGAGGAGCCGCCCCACCGGCTTCCTTTGAGGTACTTGCCGCTAGGATGCTCCCTGCTGTTACATCAGCACTATTACCTCATCCGTCCTAGCTGCAGGGCAAGACTAGTGACCCCATTTTCCAGCCCAGGAAACAGAGGTTTGGGAGGACAAAGTGCCTCTCAAGTTCACACAGTTGGGAACAGGCAGCATCAGTCCCCAAGCCCCGGGCTCTGTCGCCAAGCCCAGAGCTCCTTCCAGAAGCCCCATTCACTTCCACGGCCACAGACATGGATTGTTACGCTCTCAGAGGAGCAGCTTCATCTCCGAGCTTTCTCTTCTGCCACGGGTGATTTGTGTGTCGCACAGAGGGTGCAGGTCCTTTCCCTCTCTGAGCCTCAGTTTTCCCACCTGTGCTGCGTGCAGGAATGTCTACACTTTACCTGCTTTGTCCAGGGATAACCTCACAGTCGTAAAGCCCGACTGAGTGCCTTGCTTAGCAGGCGCTCACCTATGCCTTGACTGGCCCCCTTCCCTGCCTGGGCTGCTATCCTCAGCCCCACGGAGGAGAGGATGCCAGGGAGCTGCTCTAAGGATGAGGGTGTGGAGAGCAGACAGGTGGACCGGGCGGGAGGGCGGCACAGGTGTTGGGGCGCCAGGGAGGGGAGCCCCAGGGCAAGGGCTGAGAGAGAAAGGAGCAAGCGCGGAAACCCAGAGCGCCGCAGGGCTGATCTTAAGCAGGAAGGAGAAGGGCATACTTGCCTTGCCATATGAATGATAAACAATAACAATAACACTGGCTGGCGTGTAATGAGAACGTCTGTAGGGACCGGATCGCCTGGGTAATGGGTCGCAGGTGTCAGCGAGTCATTTGCTTCTTGAGGGAAGAGCTGAGGTTTGTATTCTCTCTCTCTAACGCCCGCACACACACACCCAGGATGTCTCTCCAGGTGGGGAGAAGGGGACCGTGGTAGAGTGAAGCAGCTGGGGCTGGGAGCTCAGGAGAGGGCTGCGGCGGTGGTTCTCATCTCACAGGCACAGGCTCGAGCCATTTCCTGGCTCCCGCGCAGTTGCTGGGGAAGTGATGCGGGTCCCCCGGGCGGCAGCCCTGAGTGGCTGGGCCCAGACCCTTCAGAATTGTCTTCCCGCTGCGGCAGTGCTTGAGGAAGTGTATGTCAGCAGGAAACTGCATCGGCCGGGGCCCCGGAGTGCAGAGGAGGCAGTGCCATGTTCCCATTGTGCTGGGCAAGCAGCAGGGGAGAGAATCCACCCTCTGCCGGCGAGAGCCGGCGAGGCCGGGGTCCCCGTCCCTGCATCGTTACCCATCCCACCCCGACCGACACAGGAGCCTGCTTTGGGACCGAAGCCTACGACCATCAGCCCCAGCCCACGGGGCCCTGCAGCTGTCCAGGACCCTAGCCCCTCCAACACGGCCCCCCTGGCCAGACGGAGACTGCTGCCAAACCTCCAAGACAAGGAGATGGGCCTCTCACCCTCGAAGCAGCTGACGGTATGGTCTGCTCATCACTTTATTCTGCTGGTTGTACCATCGATCCAGAAGTTATAAGACCCTGTCCAGTTCAGGATATCTGATGAGATGTCCAGTACCACCACCCTCTGCCAGTGAGAGCCGGCGAGGCCGGGGTCCCCGTCCCTGCATCGTTACCCATCCCACCCCGACCGACACAGGAGCCTGCTTTGGGACCGAAGCCTACGACCATCAGCCCCAGCCCACGGGGCTCTGCAGCTGTCCAGGACCCTAGCCCCTCCAACACGGCCCCCCTGGCCAGACGGAGACTGCTGCCAAACCTCCAAGACAAGGAGATGGGCCTCTCACCCTCGAAGCAGCTGACGGTATGGTCTGCTCATCACTTTATTCTGCTGGTTGTACCATCGATCCAGAAGTTATAAGACCCTGTCCAGTTCAGGATATCTGATGAGATGTCCAGTACCATGGAGAGACGGGTGACCTACTGGCTGGACTTCGCGTTTTCAGTCACTTCAGGGCCACGAGCTGTCGGAGCGTTGTGGTTTTGGGGTGAGAGCCTGCAAGTGGTGGTTATCACAACCCGAGTTTTCACCCCATCCCCTTATTATGAGGTGGGGAATTTTGGCTCCCTGTGCTCAAGGTCATGCCCACTACAATGTGTTGTTGTAAACTCTCCCTAAAGTTTTTCTTTACATTTCTCCCAGACAAGCGGTCTCCGAGAACCTGATTACTACCTACATGTCATATTTTGGGAGGCATAAGGAGTGAAGGGAACTTTGAGAGAGAAAACCTCACACCTGGGTTTAAATCTTACAGGAAAGATAATGACGGACACTCTTCTGCCAGGTGGGTGAAAATTCAACCAGCTCTCTTCTTCCCATGTAATTATCTGGGAGCTCAGCTGGGGTCTCAGCCCCAGAGTTTCTCGCTGTCCGGGAAGAGCTGGCGCCTGGGAATTCTGCCCTGTAGCCTCTCCACCTCTGGTCTTGTGAGTAACCCTCTCCTCGCCTCTCCCGCCGGAGGTGCTGTTCATCAGACCTTCAGTCATGTCCGCAGCGCATTTCTGAATCCTTTCCAGTCGCCACCCGCCCGGCATCTCTGCACAGATTGCACTTTTCCTGCTTCCCCTTCCCATATATTAAACACTCACGTAGTCAGCCTAATAGCCCTCACAGCCTGGAAGCATAAATCACATTCAAAAATGGAGCAAAGTGGTTCAGCATCTTCAGCTGGAATAATAATGACAGGAGGTGACCTGACGGAGGGTGCCAGGAACTGTGCCAGGGACCGCTCCGAACACCCCAGACAAGTGAGCTCATTCTGCCTCACCACGACCCAGAGAGGCGGCGCGGGTATTTTTCTACTGAGGAAACTGAGGCACAGGGCATCTCAGGAACTTGCCCGAGGTCATGCACGGGAGACAGAGTCCAAGCTCTGTACTAAGCCCTGGGGTCTTCCCTCTTAAGCACTGCATTCTGTGCTTCACCAAAGGAACTTTGGGGGTCTTCACATCCTGCCCTTCTGGAAGACAAGGCACAGAGGAGCAAAGCGGCCTTCCCTGACTCCCGTGGGAGGTTAGTGGCAGACCCACTAACGGGCCCACTCCCATCAGTTCTGTTCCAGGCTTCCTCCCTCCCTCCAGTGGGGAAGCCTTTGATTTCTACAAGGCTGCCTGGCTCTCTTTTCTTTCCTGCTCCACCCACAAGCCAGGCTTCCTTGTTTTTTCCAGAGACCCAGGCCCTGGGGAAGAGAGGAGCCCTCACAATCTGCCCTGCTCCTGGCACATCTGGAGGAGAATCTCAGATGAGACACAGCCGCCGGAGAGACGCATCCTAAGCACCATTGTTAAGAAAGGCCAACAGAGGGAGAGGATTCCCTCTGGGCCCTCAGGGCCTGGTGGAGCTGGTTAAAATTCTTTGAAGGGAAAAAGGACTACACACAGCTTGCTTGCACCCAGCTTCTTGTCCAAGCTAAGCCTCTGGTGAGCTCCTCTCCAAGCCCCTCTGCTTGACAAGAGACAAAACAGATCCTTAAACAGAAATCTCAACTTGCCAAGGAGTCCTGAAGGAGAAAAGGTAAAATCAATTTTCAGCCAGGAATAGGAGAGTTTTAGGGGTCTTTGGGTCAACAGGTGAGAACCAGAATTAAGAAGAAAGCTCCCTGAGCTCTGAAGTTACCGCCTCAATGACATATCGTGGAGCATTAAAACTAATCAGCTATGCAATGATTTTATTACATAAGCCAATAAAATGGAAAAATTAAATTTTCACTGTGCACTGTTGGGCTGAGGTTCTTGAACCTTATATTTTATAGCTTCATAGTTCTCAAAGAAGGTTTTTTAAAATACATTCTTCCCTTTTGAACAGAGTTATGTTAAATATTTCACATGCATGCATGCGATAGCTAGAACTCTGGCTCCCAGCTCTGCAGTGACCCGTGTTCCCCTTCGCTGTGTGACTTTAAAGCAGAATGGCATTGCAGACGTCTCTGCAGCGCTGACTTGGGGTATGGCCATGTGACTTGCTTGGACCAGTGAAATGTGAGAGGAAGTGATAGCGCGGTCATGTGTTTCTCAGTGTCCTCGGCGAACGTTTTGCCCTCCGTCATGAGCGGGGCATGCCCCACGCTGTGTGGTCTTGGAATGAGAAAGATGTGAAACAGGCCGGAATCCAACCCACAGCTGTAGCCTTCACGAAGCCTGGAGCCCAGCCCCGCCGAGCTGTAACTGGCCCACAGACCCCTGAGCACAAAGTCAACGCTTGTTTCTGTAAGCCGTTTCAATTTGGGGTTGCTATGGGCCTCCCCGGTGGCTCAGACGGTAAAGAATCCACCTGCAATGCAGGAGACGTGGTTTTGATCCCTGGGTTGGGAAGATCTCCTAGACAACGGAATGGTACCCCATTCCTGTATTCTCACCTGGAGAATTCCATGGACAGAGGAGACTGGTGGGCTACAGTACATGGGGCCTCAGAGAGTCGGACATGACTGGGCACCACAATGCAGCTTTATTGTTACAAAAAGCTATTACAACACAAATACAGAGATGGACAATCTCGGAATCTCTAATTCAGAAGACACCTTTTCTTAATTAACAACATGACCATCACTTATCAAGGGCGTATTAAGTGCCAAGCACCTGTACTAGATAATTTATATGCAGCATCGTTTTCAATTGAGGAAACAGAAGCTCAGAGAGGTCAGGTAACTTAACCAAGGTCACTTAGCCAATTAGTGGTAGAACTGGGGTGTCACCCTCAGATCTTGCTGAGTACAAAAGCCTCCCTCGTCCAGCTGCCCGCACCTCCTCACGCGGGCCAACCTCAGCCATCCGAGGCCCAGGCTCTCTGACTCATCCTCCAGGGTCTTCGCCCAGTGTGACTTCAAATCCTTTAATCAAAAGAAATTTATCTCCTCCCCCACGGTGCATTCCATCCTTGAACGTTTAGGGTTACTGGAAATTCTTCCTTATCTTGAGCCAAAACCTGTCTGTCCCTGGTCCCGACTGCTTCCTCCTCTGGGACGATGTAAAGAGAAAGCTGAAGCTCTCCCGCTGCACCCTAATCCTCCCAATCTCATCAGACAGGCTTGGCACTCATTGCCTGCCTTCTCTTCTCTGAACTAAACATCCCCACCTCTTTAGCTGTCCTTAAGAAGACGTATTTTTCAGTGAAATATTGCATACGGTAAAGTGCATGAGACATAAACGTACAGTTTAATAAATAACTCGAAAGTGGGCCTCGTAAAACCCTTTCCAGCCCAGGAGCTGGAGTTTTGCCATCTCCTGAAGACCCTGTGTGTCCCTCTGCTTATTTCTGCTCTTCTCTGGCTGGAACCTCCATCCTGACGTTTATGGTAACAGTTGCCCGGCTTTCCTTTATTGTTGTATTAGCTGCGTGTGCATCCCTAGACAACAGAGCTCAGCGTCGCCTTCTGTGCACTTCATGCAAGTGAACGGGGAAGTACTCTTCTGTGCTGTTTCTGTTAATTCGCAGTTTGTTTGTAAGGCGCATCTGCTGTTACTTGCAGCTAGACTTCATTTCTTTTCCTCGTGGGTACAGTATTCCACTCTGTGGATGCACTGCAGTTTGCCCATCAGCTCTGCTGTAGGCGGTTATTCAGAATGTGCGTCGGCTCTGGTTACGGTGCAGGACGCTGCGGGGCAGGTTCTGACACGTGCGCTTTGATCATATACCGGAGTTGCTTTCGGATCATGGGATACCGGTATCTTTAACTTGGAAAATTCCCAGCTGGTCTCCAAAGCGCTGGAACGTAATTCGTCTACCTACTAATAGTTTTCCCGGATGTCTGCTGTTCTTCTGACAGCTCTTCTCATGGCTTAGTTTCAAGGGGCCTTATGCCGGTGATTTGGTGCCCATGTACACATTCAGCTGCACCCTAATCCTCCCAATCTCATCAGACAGGCTTGGCACTCATTGCCTGCCTTCTCTTCTCTGAACTAAACATCCCCACCTCTTTAGCTGTCCTTAAGAAGACGTATTTTTCAGTGAAATATTGCATACGGTAAAGTGCATGAGACATAAACGTACAGTTTAATAAATAACTCGAAAGTGGGCCTCATAAAACCCTTTCCAGCCCAGGAGCTGGAGTTTTGCCATCTCCTGAAGACCCTGTGTGTCCCTCTGCTTATTTCTGCTCTTCTCTGGCTGGAACCTCCATCCTGACGTTTATGGTAACAGTTGCCCGGCTTTCCTTTATTGTTGTATTAGCTGCGTGTGCATCCCTAGACAACAGAACTCAGCGTCGCCTTCTGTGCACTTCATGCAAGTGAATGGGGAAGTACTCTTCTGTGCTGTTTCTGTTAATTCGCAGTTTGTTTGTAAGGCGCATCTGCTGTTACTTGCAGCTAGACTTCATTTCTTTTCCTCGTGGGTACAGTATTCCACTCTGTGGATGCACTGCAGTTTGCCCATCAGCTCTGCTGTAGGCGGTTATTCAGAATGTGCGTCGGCTCTGGTTACGGTGCAGGACGCTGCGGGGCAGGTTCTGACACGTGCGCTTTGATCATATACCGGAGTTGCTTTCGGATCATGGGATACCGGTATCTTTAACTTGGAAAATTCCCAGCTGGTCTCCAAAGCGCTGGAACGTAATTCGTCTACCTACTAATAGTTTTCCCGGATGTCTGCTGTTCTTCTGACAGCTCTTCTCATGGCTTAGTTTCAAGGGGCCTTATGCCGGTGATTTGGTGCCCATGTACACATTCACAGCGCACTCCTATGCAGAAGGGGTATGCGCCTGTAACTATTCACACATGCTTACCCGACAGTGCCTGAGCTGTGTGTAGAGACAAGAGAGCGTTCGCTGTTCGTTGCAGGAGGCTGGGCCACAGGCCTGCCTCTTCAGTCTCTCGGCGTGCGCCTGGGCGTGGGCTTATTTCTGTCTCTTGAGTGGGGCTGAGCCACAGGCCAGCGGAGAGCCAGCAGTTACAAGGTGACGCTCTTGTGGGCTTCAGCTAGCGCTCTTTCTTTTGACTCTGCTGTTTCCATGGACCCAGGAAAAGTATAGCTCTCCCTGGCGGCTCAGCAGTGAAGAATCGGCCTGCAATGCAGGCGATGCGGGTTCAGTTCCTGGGTTGCAGAGACCCCTTGGAGAAGAAATGGCAACCCACTCCAGTCTTCTTGCCTGGGAATCCCATGGACAGAGGAGCCTGCCGGGCTACAGTCCACGGGCTCACAAGAATTGGACACGGCTGAGTGAATAAACCAGCACCACAGGAGAGGCGTGAGAGCCACACGGGGTCCGGCAGGCCAGCTGAAGCCACGGTCTAGCAGCCACGTCCCAACCAGCTCATCAGTGAGCTAACCAAGTGCTGCTGTTTTACGCCGCTGAGATTTTGTGGCTGTCTGGTATGGAGCCGTGGTTAGCAATCATTCCCTTAAGAGCCGCCCTGGAGCTCTGATGTGCCAGCACTGTGCTAAGGACTTTATATGCGTTACCTTGTAGAGTCCCCACACCACTGCTGTGTAGAAAATACCACATTCTCTCCATTTTGCAGGGGGAATCTGAGGCTGGCCCAAAGCCACCGAATTAGGAAGAGGAGGCACCAAAATTTATACTGAGTTCCCTCTGATTCAAGAGTTTGGCACCAGCTAGGAAAGGCCCTTTAAGGAGCGGGCTCCTCATTGGTCGGCTCAGGCTGGCCCTTGGACTGCCTCCCTGATGCTAGAGTCTGGCCACGAGGCCACCGCACTGTCCTTCCAGTGCTGAGACGGAAACAGACTAGAAACAGGTCTGGGCTGGTCTGACTCCCTCCAGTGGCGTCTCCTCGAGCGTGTGGCTCGGTCACTCAAAGCTCCATTCCCTCATCTATAAATAAGGAGATTATTTTATTTTCCCCCTGGAAACTTTGACCCAGTTTACTGTCGAGGGCAGTGCCACCAGGGGTGCGCAGAATTTGCACACAGCAAAGCCCTCTGCCACGTCTGTGGTTGTCGTTTTTTATTGTTATGCTGTGGCATCGGTCTCCGTTGTCACCGAGAAAAGACGCTGATGTTGCTGAGCGGCGACAGGGCTCTTCTGCCTAAGAAGGAGACCGGGAATGTTAAAAACAGTGAGAAGGGCAAAGACGGCTCAGGTCTCAGGACAGCCTTTGGGTTGACTGATGGTGGGTCCTCTGCCTTCTCACCCAAGCTGAAAAGGCTTGAGCTGGGGAGGGAAACATCCTCACTTCATCACCCAGACAGAGGATCTTGAAGAGCAGAGAGATGCCGGTGAACTGCTGGGGCTCGAAGAGGACCGCCCTCGGCTGGCCAGCTTCCTCCTGGGGGGCCCGCGCGTCCTGCAGCCCCGGGAGTACTGGCGTTTGGTGGGCTGGCCGTCTTCAACGTCCTGCATGCTGCAAGACACCTGGAAGGGGGCCTCTGTCTCGACCTTCAACTTTTATGTGCTTCAGTTTCTGCAGAAGCCGCTTTCATTTCTCCCCAGAACAGCCTCTGACAGCTCTCCTCGCTCCTCTGTGTGCGACGGTTTCTTTGTTTGCTTGAATAAAGAAGCTTGTTACCAGAGAAAATGCCTTGGCAAGTGTCCGTGGAGGTATCTGTTTCCTTGAAGAAACTCCCATAAAACCTTTCAAACTGCAGCTTTGGAGTCCCAGAGCCTCCTGGATTCCAAAGGCCTCTCTATTCCCTTACCTTCTTCAGCCCTTGTTGGGTGATTTTCCAAGACTCTCCTTTGCGGCAGGAGGCTGAGCCCAGCTCCCAGAGCCGCTGGGCGCCCAGCGGGCTCCCCTCCACCAGTGCGCTTCGCTTCTGGTTGACCCCAGCCCAAGGCTTCCGTGCTGGGCCGGAGGAGGGAGGGGATGAGTCTCACGAGGGGTTGTTAGGGAGCATTTGCCTGTCGTTACCCCCTTTGGAAGATTTCTCAAGGCCCCCCTGGGTGTTCATTCAATTTCTAGCGTCTGGGAGTTACCCGAGCT
>SJYC01108448.1:0-11689 GCA_006408675.1 Madoqua kirkii
GAGGGAGGGGATGAGTCTCACGAGGGGTTGTTAGGGAGCATTTGCCTGTCGTTACCCCCTTTGGAAGATTTCTCAAGGCCCCCCTGGGTGTTCATTCAATTTCTAGCGTCTGGGAGTTACCCGAGCTCAACAGAGGGTGAGGCACAGCAGGTTCCCTGACTGGGGGCTGCAGGCCTGTATCCTCGCAAAGACATTGAGAGACAGCCTCATCTCTGCTCTGGTTTCCTTGCCCACTGCTCCTCCCCTGGTCTCAGGCCTCGTCCATCGCACGCCCCTCTGCTGTCACACGCAGGGGTTCCTGCCCCAGGACGCGCCTCTTCCTCCCGAGACCCCAGTTCCAGCAGCACCTTCGCAGACATCCTTTTCTGACCACCCGGGAGGCCAGCCGCCTGCTCTCCCTCACGCCTGCTAAGTCGCTCAGTCGTGTCCGACTCTTAGAGACCCTATGGACTGTAGCCCACCAGGCTCCTCTGTCCATGGGATTCTCCAGGCAAACATGCTGGGGTGGGTTGCCAGGCCCTGCTCCAGGGGATCTTCTTGACCCAGGAATGAGCCCATGCCTCAGAGTCTGCCGCACCGGCAGGCAGGGTTCTTTACCACTAGCGCCACCGGGGAAGCCCAAAGCTCTCTCTTTGTGCCTGCTTTCAGTTCAGGGCTTCTCACATGTGCTTCTAATGATCTTCCTGGATGTTCCCTCATTACTCAGTTGGTAAAGAATCTGCCTGCAGTGCAGGAGACCCAGTTCAATCTCTGGGTCAGAAAGATCCCCTGGAGAAGGGAATGGGAACCCACTCCAGTGTTCTTGCCTAGAGAATCCATGGACAGAGGAGCCTGGTGGGCTACAGTCCGTGGGGTTGCAAAGAGTCAGACACGACTGAGTGAATAAGCCACCACTGATGTTCGCCTCCCACCAGGCAAGAGCTCCTTGGTGGCCAGGAGCTGGCCTCACACGCAGTGCCTGGCACTTCACAGACACTGTGTCAGTTTGACGTACTAAGGCTTTAGGTATGAGCTCCATCCAGGCTGGGGCTTCCCTGATGGCTCAGACAGTGAAATACCTGCCTGCAGTGCAGGAGACTGGATCCCTGGTTTGGAAAGATCCCCTGAGGAGGACACGGTGACCCACGCCAGTGCTCTTGCCTGGAGAGCCCCGTGGACGGAGGAGCCTGATGGGCTGCAGTCCACGGGGTCAGACATAACTGAGCAGGTAGCACCTTCACTTTGCACCGCCCATCCAGGCCGCCTGGTGCTGTGCGGACAGGGGCACTGCAGTGGGAGGGGCAGTGAGCTTGCACGGGCACACCTCCACTCTGGCTTCCGGAGTCTGGGGCTTGTGAAAAACAGAAGCAAGTGTTCCGCAGCAGCCCCCAAGTGCCTGGAATGGTCCACCTTCTCTGGGGCCCCTGCGTCTGGAGCCCTAGAAGAGAGAACCAGGTGGTCCCGTTTATTTCCACGTGGGATAAAGCATCGTTCCTGGCTGTCCTTCCCTCCCTCCCGAGTCTCTGCAGGGGCCTAGGCTTCTGCGGCAGGCTTGGGCCTGGTCCTGCCTGCGCCTGAGGTGACCGGGGTTAGCAGGGCCTCCGCGCCCAGGGCCACATCCGCTCTTCAGAAAGACTGTCTCCGGCCTCTTTCCTCAAGGGGACAGCAGGCACGGTGACTCCTGGGCCATACGCCGTTCACCGTGAGCACCAGCAAGGGCCTCACAAGGGGTCTCACTTTGTGACAGGAAGACACCCGGCCTCACTAAAGGAACCGAGGCAAATAAATTTCAAGTCCCCTGGGACCTCAAAACCTGCAGGTCGTCAGCAGAACATGTCTTTTTGTCCCGGGTCAGTGTTCCTGAAGATGAGATCTTAGCATCCAGAGTGCTCGGTCCCCTGTCAACAAAGGCAGCTAAGAATACACTAAGCACTTCACTGGTACCAGGCAAGTGTTATTCCACCCCACCTCCCTTCCAGTTAGGTGCAGTCAGGCCCTAGGCCCGTCCCACTTGACAGGTGTCAAAACGGGACTCAGGTTGGTGGCATGAGCCGACTGAGTTCACGAAGGAATCAGGTCTCGAAGCCAGTTAGACTCCTAAGCCCATGCTCCGGACCTCTGTTCTCTGTGCCCCAAACTGGCATGCCCCAGCAGCCCTGGTCTCCAAGACTCACCACTCGCCAGGGTCAGCTCAGCCTGCACCAGCCCCTGAAAGCTGCACCTTGCCCCTGTGCTGGGAGGGGAACATCTGATGCTGCCTGCCTGCTGGAGTCCAGACGTGAGCCCCAGTCCCAGCAGCAGGAACTGCAGCTCTTCAGAGCTTCACTGCCTGGGAGGCCCGGGGCCACCCTGTCACCCACACATTCCCCACAAGCCTCAGTGTACCCCCACGCCAGGCTCATCGACCCGTGGATATTCCTTCATCTCAGGTGTCTCCCTGGAGGTATCTACATTCTTTCCCTAGATTTGAACTCTGTTCACCACTGGCTTTACCAGTTATCACCTGTATAGAGTGAACCTGGCCTCCATCAACCCAAGACATTGGTACCACTTGTCCTCACTCTAGAGAAACCCCCTGACCCCCAGACACTGAACACATGAAATTCTGGGCTCTGCCCTTTGGCCATGTACTGCTGTAAGCAGTGGCAATACTATTAATACAAGTCGTTTATCACTGAATCAGGCATAGGTGCCGGGCAAAGGCAGGGGTCTTTATGGTTTATCTTTCTAATCCTCACTGGGTTTCATGGTGCCCTTGTACAGATGAGGAAACTGAGGCTCAGTGGGGATGGATGACTCTCCTAAGGTGGCAGGGATGATACTGTAGGCTCTTTTGGAGCCCAGCCTCTCTCTCCAATCCCTGGACACAGCGAGTGGAACATCTCCTTAAAGATGTCTCAGCTGAAGACACGGAAGCAACCTAGATGTCCATCGGCAGATAAATGGATAAGTAAGTTGTGGTACTGAAGAAGGCAATGGCACCTTACTCCAGTACTCTTGCCTGGAAACCCATGGATGGAGGAGCCTGGGGGGTTACAGTCCATGGGGTCGCACAGAGTCAGACACGACAGAAGCAACTTAGCAGCAGCAGCAAGTTGTGGTACATATACACAATGGAATATTCAGTTCAGTTCAGTCGCTCTGTCGTGTCTAACTCTTCTCAACCCCATGGACTGCAGCACACCAGGCCTCCCTGTCCATCACCAACTCCAGGAGCTTGATCAAACTCATGTCCATTGAGTTGGTGATGCCATCCAACCATCTCATCCTTTGTCGTCCCCTTCTCCTCCCATCTTCAATCTTTCCCAGCATCAGGGTCTTTTCAAATGAGTCAGTTCTTCACATCAGGTGACCAAAGTACTGGAGTTTTAGCTTCAACATCAGTCCTTCCAATGAATATTCAGGGCTGATTTTCTTTAGAATAGACTGGTTGGATCTCCTTGCAGTCCAAGGGACTCTCATGAGTCTTCTCCAGCACCACAGTTCAGAAGCATCCATTCTTCTGCGTTCAGACTTCTTTATGGTCCAGCTCTCGCATCCATACAGGACCACTGGAAAAACCATAGCTTTGGCTAGATGGACCTTTGTCAGCAAAGTAATGTCTCTGCTGTCCAGGTTGGTCATAGCTTTTCTTCCAAGGAGCAAGGATCTTTTAATTTCATGGCTGCAGTCACCATCTGCAGTGATTTTGGAGCCCAGAAAATAAAGTCTGCCAAAGGAATATTACTTGGCTATAAAAAGGAATGCATCTGAGTCAGTTCTAATGAGGTGGATGAAACTGGAGTCTATTATACAGAATGAAGTAAGTCAGAAAGAGAAATACAAATACTGTATATTAACACACATATATGGCATTAAGAAAGATGGCAATGACGATCCTGCGTACAGGGCAGCAAAAGAAACAGAGATGTAAAGAATAGACTTTTGGACTCTGTGGAAGAAGGTGAGGGTGGGATGATCTGAGAGAGTGGCATTGAAACGTATACATTGCCATGTGTAAAATAGGGGACCAGGGCAAGTTCAGTGCATGAAGCCGGCACTCTGGGACAGCCCAGCGGAGTGGGGAGGGAGGTGGGGGGGCATTTGGGATGTGGGGGACACGTTTGTACCCATGGCTGATTCACTCCGATGTATGGCAAAAATCCTCACAATATTGTAAAGTAATTATCCTCCAATTAAAATAAATAAATTAATTAAAAAATTAAAGGTATCTCAGCTGTCTCTAAGGCCAGGTGACCTTGGGCTTTAGTGCTCCGGGAAGGGGCTAAACTGCTCTCCAGTCTAGAATCTCCTCTCAGTTCTTATCCTGCTTTGATAGAAGCTCAGAATAAAGCCACCAGGGGTCCCAGCAACAGAGCGAGGACTTCACCTGTAAATCGCCACGCTCCCGTGGGACCCTAGGCTCCTTCCGCACTGTAGACCGGCTGCCGACCGTGTGCAACGGACCAGAAACGCCACGAGCGTCTCCTGGGCGCCTCGTCTGCGCTGCCTTTCACAGGCTCCAGAGAGAGCGTGTTCCCTCAGTGCTGTGGACGCCACACTGGCTTCAAGGATCCAAGGGAGAAGCAGTCTCTCCATTCTTAGAAGCCCCAACTTCCAGTCTGTCAGCAGGGCAACCCACGCCACCCAGCCTGCTTCTTCTACCTTTCCTTTACCAAGTGACGCGAGGAGATTTCTGCTTTGCTGCAAAAAGGGGGGAGAGGAAAAAGAAACAAAAAAAACACACTCTCAACAACCAACAAGAAATAATTAGTGCACATTGTGTCATTAAACACTAGACTTTAATTAAATCACTTGGAGATAAATACCTCTAACGACTGGAAGTCTGGGGACCGTAGACAGCAGAGTACTCAGCATAATGGAGTAATAGACTCCGCAAATAGCGTCAAGTCAGGGATTCCGACTTGATTAAGAATCTGACTAAATTGGGTTGTCACCTCAGAGGCTGCACCTACTACCTGAAAATTGCTCATTATCTTCCCCATTTGATCTTCTCGGAGCTAACAAGCCTTTGTGGAAATTGGTCCAGTGATCAAAGGACCCATTTATTTGGAATTCTTTCCTGCGGTGGGGTCCTCATCATCGCTGTCTCCTTCCCCTGTTTCTTATTTGCAATGAATCATCCCCTGGCAGCAGCCAGTGGGGAGGCCAGGCTTGGAGGTGACCTCTGCAATTGCAGAGACGAGCGGCCCTTTCGTCACCCTGCTGTGGGGACCGAGGCGCCTGGCTCCGGGAGGCAGCGTGGTTGCCTCTCACTCTCTCCCATCCCTGCCGGCAGCCAGCCCCCAAGTCCAATCTCCACCTCTCCCTGGTGTCTGATCTCTCCTTCTTCCGTGTCCTGCTCCCGTCCCAGGTCAGCACGAGGTCATCCTCCTCCAAGGCTGAGGCTCTCCCATCACTTTCTCGTTCCCGTCCTGCCCTGGCCGCAGTGCCAGGTCCACACATCCTAGGTGCTCAGTCATGTCCGACTCTGCACCCCTGGGGACTGCAGCCCGCTAGGCTCCTCTGTCCACGCAAACTTCCAGGCAGAAATAGTGGAGTGGATTGCCATTTCCTCCTCCAGGGGATCTTCCTGGCCCAGGGATCCAAGCTGGGCATCCTGCATTGCAGGCAGCTTCTTTACCGTCTGAGCCAGGAGAGAAGTCCAAGTATAACCAAATAAGCAGAGTTTATAGTCTCTTATTAAGTCATAAGAGCTGTGGTAAATGGGGGGAATAGTAGGGCAGGGCAGGGACGAGCAGAGTTCAACACAGTGATTTTTAAAGGGGGCCACTCATCTGGCCTCTTACAACAATCCTGTGAAGGAATTCGAGTATTCTACCCAATTTACACTTGCGGCAAGTGAGACCTAGAGAGGACACGTGACGTACAAGCTGTTGAGCTGCCAAGCAAGAGGAAGGTGTGGGATTTAATGTACATGAAGAATAGGAAGTTTTCTGTAAAGTTTTGGTAATTTCTGGTGATGGTGATTTTGTATATAGATAGTTCTTTCACTCGCTCAGTCATGTCTGACTCTTTTCCACCCCATGGACTGCAGCACGCCAGGCCTCCCTGTCCATCACCAACTCCCGGAGTTCACTCAGACTCACGTCCATTGAGTCCGTGATACCATCCAGCCATCTCATCCTCTGTCGTCCCCTTCTCCTCCTGCCCCCAATCCCTCCCAGCATCAGAGTCTTTTCCAATGAGTCAACTCTTCGCATGAGGTGGCCAAAGTACTGGAGTTTCATCTTCAGCATCATCATTCCTTCCAATGAAATCCCAGGGCTGATCTCCTTCAGAATGGGCTGGCTGGATCTCCTTGTAGTCCAAGGGACTCTCAAGAGTCTTCTCCAATACCACAGTTCAAAAGCATCAATTGTTCTGTGCTCAGACTTCTTTATGGTCCAACTCTCACATCCATACATGACCACAGGAAAAACCATAGCCTTGACTAGATGGACCTTTGTTGACAAAGTAATGTCTCTGCTTTTTAATATGCTATCTAGGTTGGTCATAACTTTTCTTTCAAGGAGCAAGCGTCTTTTAATTTCATGGCTGTCATCACCATCTGCAGTGATTTTGGATCCCAGAAAAATAAAGTTATTGTTTCCACTGTTTCCCCATCTGTTTGCCATGAAATGATGGGACCGGATATCATGATCTTAAGTTTTCTGAATGTTGAGCTTTAAGCCAACTTTTTCACTCTCCTCTTTCACTTTCATTAAGAGGCTTTTTAGTTCCTCTTCACTTTCTGCCATAAGGGTGGTGTCATCTGCATATCTGAGGTTACTGATATTTCTCCTGGCAATCTTGATTCCAGCTTGTGTTTCTTCCAGTCCAGCGTTCCTCATGATGTACTCTGCATATAAGTTTAATAAGCAGGGTGACAATATACAGCCTTTACGGACTCCTTTTCCTATTTGGAACCAGTCTGTTGTTCCATGTCCAGTGATAACTTTTGCTCCCTGATGTGCATATAGGTTTCTCAAGAGGCAGATCAGGTGGTCTGGTAATCCCATCTCCTGAAGAATTTTCCACAGTTTGTTGTGATCCACACAGGCAAAGGCTTTGGCACAGTCAGTAAAGTATGTTCTTAGAGCTCAATAAATATTATTATTGTCATCATCATCAGGCATCTTCTGAGAAATATTTGCTGAGTGTCTCAGCCGGCACTAGTGGTAAAGAACCTGCCCGCCAATGCAGGGACATAAGAGATGCAGGGCCAGTCCTCAGGTCAGGAAGATCTGCTGGAGGAGGGCATGGCACCCCACTCCAGTATTCTTGCCTGGAGGATCCCATGGACGGAGGAGCCTGGTGGGCTACAGTCCATATGGTTGCAAAGAGCTGACTCAAGTGACTTAGCATGCATGCATTATGGGGCAGGTACTGTGGAATGAATGACAAAACTCAAAAAGGGGTCTGCCTTCAAGGAACCTCCACTGGCTCACAGGCAATAAACTGATTTGAAAAAATCAGTGAACAAACCAGATCAGATTGCGGTAAAGGGTGGGAAGAGAATGAAAGGCTGGAATGCCTTTACTTAGGTGGTCATGCCAGGGAAGGTCTGCTTGAGGAGGTGACCTTTAAGCTGAAATATAAAATATGAAAAGGAGGGCAGGAAGGAACCCCAGGCCATGGAAATGGCAAGTACAAAGGCCATGAGGTGGGAGGCAGGTTGACGTGCGTGAGGAAGAGAAAGAAGATCCCTGTGCCTGGAGGGGAGCATGGAAAGTGAAAGTGCCAGAGGCTCAGACGTGTCCACTCTCTGCGACCCCGTGGACTGTGGGCCGCCAGGCTCTCTGTCCGTGGAGTTCTCCAGGCAAGAACATGGGCTGCCATTCCCTTCTCCAGGGGTCTTCCTGACCCAGGGAGCAAACCTGGGCCTCCTGTGCTGCAGGCGGATTCTTAACTGTCTGAGCTACCAGGGGAGCCTGGAGAAGAGCATAACCTTCTCCAAGTCTCTCCAGGGGATTTGGAGCAGCTTGAGGACATGGAAAAGCAAGCCCAGAGAGGCGCAGAGGGTCGCCCAAGGATTCACAGCTAGTGTTGGGAAAACCGAGGTCTGTCTGACTCCAGAGCCTATGTCCCTGATGAAGGCCCCAGACGGCTCCTAAGAGGGAGCACAGGCCCCCGGGAAGGCAGCCCCCTTGAATGAGGTCCGTGTGGATTTGTGTTGACACTGAATTAGGGAGCGTACCGTGAGAAAGGCAGCCAGGGTCTCTGGGGGGCCCAAACCAGCCTCTTCCACGATGCGGCTCAAGAGAGGCCCAGTGAACCCTCCTTAACAAACGTGTCAAAGGCACCTCGATCAGCGCTCTGGGCGTTAAACCAGCCACGCAAGGCGAGTTGAAACTGCAGGGTGGGCTCATACACAGGGGGGAAAGGGGGTGAGGCCTGCGGCAGGGGGCGGGGTGCTCGCGGAGCCCCCACGTGAGAGCACTGTGCCTCCAGGCATCCTTAATCCTCAGAGGCATGTGGAGCATCAGTCGCGTCTGACTCTTCGTCACCCCATGGACTACACAGTCCATGGAATTCTCCAGGCCACAATACTGGAGTGGGTAGCCGTTCGCCCCTCCAGGGGTTCTTCCTAACCCAGAGATCGAACCCAGGTCTCCTGCATTGCAGGCAGATTCTTTACCCACTGAACTCTCAGGGAAGTCCTTCAGAGTAACTGAGAGCTGTGCAAAGGCCACCCTTACCGTGAGAATGCGGGGCTTGTCGATATCGGGCAGTTTGCCAGTGGGCACCCAAGTGGAGGCAGGGTGCTAGGGTGGAGTTCAGGCCCCACAGCCCCACCCTCAGCCCAGACCTATCGCTAGGTCCAGGTGTGCTGAGCTCAGGCTGCGGAGCTTGATGTGGCCGAGACGGCCTGTGTGCCATAGTCACCAACCGGCCAGCTCTTTCATGCTGGAACCTGCTGAGATACGGTCACATTTATTCACCAAGGTGGCCGTGGGTCTGGGAACCCCAAACTTCTTAATGAGATTCCAAGGCACTCCAGGGGTTGCTGGGTAATGGCTCTGGGAGGAGATGTCCCACCTTTGGGGACACTGAGTTGTTCTAGCGGAGTGTGACCAAATGCGATCTGGGCAACACTCCCGGAGAGGGAGTTATACACGGCCTCTGTGGTTGTGCACGGCTGAGCCAGCTCGTAGGAGACCCCATCTGACGGGGCTGTCTTTCTAGGAGGGCAGGGCCTGCGTCTGCTTCACCAGTGAGTCTCCCAGACGGTGGGTCTAGCAAAGGGCCTGGAGCACAGCTGTGGGTACCGAGAAACAGGCGCTCTGTGCTGACGGAGGCTTGCGCTCACGGGGCCCTTACTAGGATCTGGGCGCTCTGCTAAGCGCTTCACATGGATGCAGCCTCAGACAACGCTGAGCCCCGGTCCCCACAGAGCCCGCTTTCGCTGCATTAACTGGACACGGGCATGTTTGAAAGCTCTCGTGTCTAGCTAAGGAGGGAAGCTTTGCTTTTCATCCTCATCTCATCTAACACTTCCAGTGCCTCCAGCAGGTGGTTGGTATTAATGTGCCCATTTTGCAGATGAGAAAGCAGGTGTTCAGAAAGGTTAAATGGCCTGTCTCAGACCACACAGCTAGGAAGAGGTACAGTCAGAATCTGCACCCAGGCAGCCTGACTCCAGTGCCTGGGCTGAACCCCAAAGCACATAGAATGAACAGAGGGAACAAGGGGCATCCTGGGAAAAGAAGGAAGTGGAGGGTCAGTAAGCACCTGCAGAGGCTAAAGGCAGCAAGGCGGGTGCCGTCAGCATAAACACCTCCTGAAGGAAAAGACCCTGCTCGCGGAGAGATCCCATCCCGGGCTGTTTCTAGAGCAAGAGAGACACCTTTCTGTGCCCGTCGCCTAGCCCTTGGATGAAAAACGTTTGGACTCGGGGCAAGTGTTCAGCTCAAGGACAATGCCTCACAGACTGGGTAGCAGCCCATCGGGGGGCCTGATATAAAACAAAAACAAAAAACACTTTCTTTTGTGACATAGCCCAGTTTACATAAGTTAAATAAGCGTTTATGGAATTAATTGCTTGATATTGCATTTTACAAGCCGATGAGTACACCAGTGTACTGTTCACATTTTCCTCTTTAATCCCCAATATCCACTTTCCTCATTGTACCCTCTAATCAGCTCATCCTCCACCCTTCTGACTGCAGTGATCAGCGCCCTAGGGCACAGCACTCATTCACTCATTACTTCAGTCCGTATCTCTTCGGTGCCAGGATGGCGTTTAGATGCCACAGCATTTTCTTGTGGGTAACCACGCATCAAACTGCGAGGAGAGAGGGGACCGGGATTCATGCTGATTTTTGCTTGCCTTAATATAAAACAGGATTGCCTGCATTTCGGAATTCT
The DNA here is from genome assembly GCA_006408675.1 of Madoqua kirkii. NCBI lineage: Eukaryota > Metazoa > Chordata > Mammalia > Artiodactyla > Bovidae > Madoqua > Madoqua kirkii. The sequence goes on from SJYC01108448.1 coordinate 10,330, forward strand.
AGTTTATCTTGCACGGCCAAAGCCCCAGTTATCTCTGCTTCACTAAGTCTTGAGATTGGTTTGGAACTTGAACATATATTCTCCGAAACCATTAAAAGTGGTTTAATTGGCTGTTCAGGGACGGCCTCCACTCTACTGTCTGCATGGATCATCCCCCTCCATCTCCCCCAAGAACTGGAGGCTAGAAGCCCTCGCCTGGATGATCCCCTCCCCTGGATTTACTAATCTTGCTCAGGCTTCACACTGCAGATCCAGCCTCTGTTCACAGCTGCCATCTAAGTCCTGCCAGAAATACTACCAGAAACCAGAAACCCACTGGCACCCACTAAGCTTCAAGCAACGGGCAAAGCCAGTCTGTCTTCCAGACGCTTGAATGAGTCACACCTGACCTTGATAAGCATGGAGATGGGGTGGTCCAAAGGAGGACTTCAGGAAGGAAGACAGAGAGCCACCTAGGATTAAGCAGCACAGCAGACAGGCAGTGACCTTGGGAGTCAGATTGTCCAGATCTGTTGGTCAGCCACCAAGCATCTGTGCAGACCCAGGGCTGGTTCACATGCAGGCTTTCCCGTCTCTTAGCTGTACGACCTTAAACAAGCATACAGTCCCCTTGAGTCAGTCCAATTCTTGGTGTCTCTGAAAATTAAGCAAAGCTATATATATATATCTGTGCATGCGTGTGGCAAACTGCAAGAGATTGGAAAGTGCTGGTGCAAGGGCTGCTTTATTTTTATTCTTTTTAAAAATTCATTTATCTTTATCTGGAGGACAATCACTTTCCAATATAGTGTTGATTTCTGATTTATCAACATGAATCGGCCATAGATATACACAGATCGCCCCCCTCACGAACGCCCCCCTCACCCCTCTAGGTTGTTCCAGTGTGCCAGGTTTGCGCTCTCTGTGTCACCCAGCACCCCACTGGCTGACTGTCCTGCAGATGGTGATGTGTGTGTTTCCAAGCTCTTCTCTCCGCTCACCCCACCCTCTCCTCCCCCTTCAGTGTCCACGCCTGCTCTCCACGCCTGCTCTCCACGCCTGCTCTCACGCCTGCTCTCCACGCCTGCTCTCCACGCCTGCTCTCCACGCCTGCTCTCCACGGCTGCGTCTCCACGGCTGCGTCTCCACGGCAGTTTCATTCCTATCATTTTTTGGGGTCAAGATTACATTGTCCAAATAGTATAACCTAATTGCACCCTAAACCATTTCCAAGTCCAAATTTAGCTACTCAGAAAAGCAGGTTATTATTTTTTAAAGTCACTTAACATTGACCAGATCAGTTCGGTTCAGTCGCTCAGTCGTGTCCAACTCTTTGAGACCCCAAGAATCGCAGCACGCCAGGCCTCCCTGTCCATCACCA
>SJYC01108450.1:0-34824 GCA_006408675.1 Madoqua kirkii
ATACACATCTCACGCCATCAGCCCATGAGGTCTTCATCTTTCTCCCGGCTTCCTGTAAGAGAAACCCCACCTGTGTGCCTATGCCCCGCCCGGGGCAGGGCTCCTGAGCTCTGATATTCCTATCAGCACTCCCCACGGCGCTAGGCATGAAGTTCATCTCTGTTACTAAACGTGTGCTCTGTGCCAGGCCCATGTGTGCCATTTTGTCCACAGATGGGAAACTGTGGCTCTGAAGCCTGGGAGCTTGCTGCCCTGTGGCCTGGGTAATTCCTGTTATCTGTTGGGTTCCGATCTAAATGGCTCTTCCTTTGGGCAGTTCTTTCTGACTCCACCACATGCCCGCACACAGAGTCCTGGTAGCACTAATCACGGGGCATTGAAAGAATCACTTCTTTGCTGGTTCTCTCTCCCTGTTCGTCTGTGGGAAGGGAGGTATAACTACATCGCTGACCTCTTTGTCCTGAATGCTCAGCATGGACGCCAGTTCTGAGAAGACCCCAGGAGATGTTTGCTCTTTGAGGAGTGAATGGCTTCCTGATTTTGCGCGCCTCGAGCTCTCTAGACTTTCAAATGCCTCACGTGTAGGCAGGTGGGAAGTAGGCCCCCAGCATCAGCTTGCTGCAAAGCTTTCTATTCCTAGGCCCTAGAAACTACTTAAAAAAAAATCCACTTTCCTTCCTCCAATTAAAATGACAATATTCATCTAAAAAGCTACAAATAACAAGAACTAGAGAGGGCGTGAAGAAAAGGGAACCCTCCTTCACTGCTGGTGGGAATCTAAGTTGGTGCAGCTACTATGGAGAGCAGGGTGGAGGCCCCTCAGGAAACGAACCGCAGAGTCACCACGGGAGCTCACAATCCCGCTCCAACACGCGCTTCTCAGCAGGGCGACGATTCAGGACGATGCCTGCACCCGTGTATCCACAGCAGCTCTGGTCAGACAGACAAGCAGACAGCCTCAGTGCCCACCGACACACGGATGGACAGAGATGTGGTGCCTGCGCACAGTGGAAGACTCAGTTCAGTTCAGTCCAGTCGCTCAGTCGTGTCCGACTCTCTGTGACCCCATGAATCGCAGCACGCCAGGCCTCCCTGTTCATCACCATCTCCAGGAGTTCACTCAGACTCACGTCCATCGAGTCCGTGATGCCATCCAGCCATCTCATCCTCTGTCGTCCCCTTCTCCTCCTGCCCCCAATCCCTCCCAGCATCAGAGTCTCTTCCAATGAGTCAACTCTTCACATGAGGTGGACAAAGTACTGGAGTTTCAGCTTTAGCATCATTCCTTTCAAAGAAATCTCAGGGTTGATGTCCTTCAGAATGGACTGGTTGGATCATCTTGCAGTTCAAGGGACTCTCAAGAGTCTTCTCCAACACCACAGTTCAAAAGCATCAATTCTTTGGCGCTCAGCCTTCTTCACATTCCAACTCTCACATCCATACATGACCACAGGAAAAACCATAGCCTTGACTAGACGGACCTTAGTTGGCAACGTAATGTTTCTGCTTTTGAATGTGTTATCTAGGTTGGTCATAACTTTTCTTCCAAGGAGTAAGCGTCTTTTAATTTCATGGCTACAGTCACCATCTGCAATGATTTTGGAGCCCAGAAAAATAAAGTCTGACACTGTTTCCACTGTTTCCCCATCTATTTCTCATGAAGTGATGGGACCGGATGCCATGATCTTCGTTTTCTAAATGTTTTGCTTTAAGCCAACTTTTTCACTCTCCTCTTTCACTTTCACCAGGAGGCTTTTTATTTCTTCTTCACTTTTTGTCATAAGGGTGGTGTCATCTGCATATCTGAGGTTATTGATATTTCTCCCCGAAATCTTGATTCCAGCTTGTGCTTCTTCCAGCCCAGCATTTCTCATGATGTACTCTGCATGGAAGTTAAATAAGCAGGGTGACAATAGACAGCCTTGACGTACTTCTTTTTCTATTTGGAACCAGTCTGTTGTTCCATGTCCAGTTCTAACTGTTGCTTCCTGACCTGCATACAGATTTCTCAAGAGGCATGTTAGGTGGTCTGGTATTCCCATCTCTTGAAAAACTTTCCACAGTTTGTTGTGATCCACACAGTCAAAGGCTTTGGCATAGTCAATAAAGCAGAAATAGATGTTTTTCTGGAACTCTCTTGCATTTTCCTCGATCCAGTAGATGTTGGCAATTTGATCTCTGGTTCCTCTGCCTTTTCTAAATCCAGCTTGAACATCTGGAAGTTCACGGTTCACATACTGCTGAAGCCTGGCTTGGAGAATTTTGAGTATTACTTTGCTAGCATGTGACATGAGTGCAATTGTGTGGTAGTTTGAACATTGTTTAGCATTGCTTTTCTTTGGAATTGGAATGAAAACTGACCTTTCCAGTCCTGTGGCCACTGCTGAGTTTTTCAAATTTGCTGGCATATTGAGTGCAGCACTTTCACAGCATCATCTTTCAGGATTTGAAACAGCTCTACTGGAATTCCATCACCTCCACTAGCTTTGTTGGTAGTGACGCTTTCTAAGTCCCACTTGACTTCACATTCCATCATGTCTGGCTCTATCATCAACTACGCAGGCATAAAAAAAATGAAGCTGGGCCATTCGCAGCAGCACAGATGCAATCAGAGATTAGCACACTAGGTCAGCAGAGAGAGACGCCACCTGAGAGCACTGTATGTGGAACCTGAGATACGACACAAGGAAACGTGTCTGGGAAACGGAAACAGACTCACGAACCTAGAGAGCAGCTGCCAAGGGGGCGAGGCTGGGGGAGGGGTGCAGCGGGAGGTCGGCGCTGGGGGCGCAAGCCCTCACAGGCAGAGTGGGCCAACACGGTCCCGCGGTGCCGCGCAGAGAGCTATGTTCAGTGGCCTGTGATAAGCCCTGGAGAAGAATGTATTCATATGGACAACTGAGTCACTTTGTGGCACAGACGTAACTAACACAACGTTGTTAATCAACTCTATTTCAATAAAAACGACAACAGCATCGTAGTGTTTCACAGCAATCGGACTGGAACACAGCTTCGAGCTGGTCATGCTGTGTACTGACCGCAGCGTGAGGAGCGCCGCGCTCTGGAAGGAACCTGGCGGTGTGAAGGGAAGGGAAGTGTCGCTCCCCTGTGCCCCCTTCAGCCCACGCCTGGGCACCCCCGGGAAACCCTCTCAAAGTCCCTGGGGGGATCGGGGTACCCACTCTCTGGGGAGCAGCTGTCTCTCTGGAAAGCTCTGCAGCAGTCAGAGGCACTGAACAAGGTTTACACACAGAAGCAGAGAGAGATCTTAAAAATGCAGCATTACGAGCAGAAATTAAGCAACAGAATGAAATCTGTAGTCCAATACCATTCACGTAGATGAAAGCCCACTCACCTGATCGACGGCACCACATGTTTTACAGGAAGCCTCCATGTGTGAGGACACACACTGGAGGGGTTAGGGTGGGGTCCTGCGGTGGGGAGAGGGGAGAGAGGGGGCCAGGGAGAACACCCAGCCAAGCAAAGCAAGAAGGGGTGAGGCTGCGAAAGCAGGAGATGATACACGGTGAGTGAGGGCTGTGAAGGGCTTGATGTACTCTCCTTCCAAGGAAGAGGTAACCACTGACTCATCAGCCTTCGACCTCTTCCTCCTGTGGATTCCCGTGGGGTTAGAACAGATTTGGACAGAGTTTCTCAACTTCAGCACTATTGACATTTTGCCGGGGGAACCGTCCTGCCCCTTGTGGGATGTTTGGCGGCAGCCAACTCTCCCCACCAGCTACTGAGGTGCGAAAACCAAAGCATCTCTAGACTTTGCCAGACGTCCCCTGGGGGAGCCGCTCCTGTGTGGGAGCCACGAAGGGAGAATTAAAGCCTGGAAACCTGTCCAAATCTTCCAAATAAGTGGGCTACACTTGCTTTATACACAGGCACACACACACACACACACACACACACACACACACGCAGAAGCTCAGGGTCTGGAGCTCCATCTTGAAAGCTGCCAGCTTCGCTTGCACGTCTGAATCACGGCTCTGGAGATTCCAGTTACAGCCCATAACCGCGTCTGCCTTGGGCTTCCTCCTAATTTTAACCAGCAGCTGGATTAACACACACACACACACAGAAGCTCAGGGTCTGGAGCTTCATCTTGAAAGCTGCCAGCTTCGCTTGCATGTCTGAATCACAGCTCTGGAGATTCCAGTTACAGCCCATAACCGCGTCTGCCTTGGGCTTCCTCCTAATTTTAACCAGCAGCTGGATTTGCATAGGATATTTGCATCTGAGATTACCCATGGTTCTCTGGGAGACACAGTTGATAGCAGACGATGGCAAGAAATATATATAATTTCATTTCAGCTTGCAGGGGAGGAGGGGGAAAGGAGGCATGTTTCAGGAAGGGAGGGGACTCGCAGGAAATTGCAATGCCTCGTGCACTTTAAGAGGGGACGCAAAGCGGGCGTTGCGCTGGTTACTGGGCAGGAAGGGCTGTCTGCACTGGGCCTGGGTATTTGGTGGGCAAATGAGTGAGTCACACAGCAAATGAGTGGGGCTCCCTGTGATTCCCTCAGGAGGGGACTGCTGGTCCCAGTGGAGGCAGACAGAGGGGAGGAGAGAGTGGCGTAGATGGTCTCCAGAGCAGCACAGAGACCCAGTCCCTGCCCCCAGAGCTCAGCCGCCCATCAGCACTGCCCGACAGCCTACTGTGTGCCTCCCCGGCGCTTTCCCCACCTGGGGCCGTCTCAGCCCATGGCCCGCCCCCTCAAGGCAAAGTCACCTTCCTCTTTTCCTTTATTTTTTCTTGGAGGATAATTGCTTTACACTGTTGTGTTCGTTTCTGCCAGACAACCAAGCGAATCGGTCGTAACTGCATATATCAGAGGAGGAAACAGAGGCTCCTGGGTCTCACCGCTAGTACGGAACAGAGCCTGACTTGAAACAAAAGCCTGCCAGATTTGGAAACCAGTCTCCTTCCCAACCCCTTGGTGAGCTGTCGCCGACCTGCAAAGCGTATGGGTCATGCGGGCAAGGCTCAACCGGTGAATTCCCTGCTCTCCTGACATCCACCTCCAGGCACCCAAGGTTGCTCACACTCTCCACTTGGCTGACCCCGTGCCTTGTGCTCCTCTATCATTGCATGTAATTTATTTTTCCTCTGTCTCTCTCCCCTGCTCTAGACCAGGAACGTCTTAGGAGCAGAGAACATAATTGGCTCATCTCTCTCTAGTGCTCAAGAAACAAACGTGGTAAAATTTGAGCTAATTTTTGACTGGGAACAGGAGAAGAACCAGTCCATATCATTGCAGTGGAATATCACCTCGTTCGGGAAGCTTCCTGATTTTCCCAGAAGCGAGAGACCTCCAGGTGTGATCTTTGCTCTAAGTCACGTGTGGCAAGAGGCACCTGATATTCCTGACCACACTTCACCGTGCATAGTTGATCTCCATGAGCCCACTGATGACTCCCCAAGCCCAGCTGCTTCTGCAGCCTCAGTGCCTAGAACAGGGTCTTGCATACAGGAAACAGAACACAGGCGAATCGGTGGATGCGTGGATGGGTGGACGGGAGGAAGGATGGATGGGTGGATGCATGGATGCGTGGGTGGATAGGTGATGAAAAGGGAAGAAGGTAGACGGACAGTATAAGGTGGGTGTGTGTTTGGGTGGTGGTTAAATAGTTAGATGAGTGGGTACATGGATGGTGAATTCACGGATGGTAGCTGGACAGATGGAAGGAGTGGATGGTGGGGTGCTGGGATGTGGGAGAGTGAGTGGGTCAGTGAATGGGCGGGTGGATGAAAATTTCGGTGACTGGAATAATGGCTTGAGGGTGAGTAACTGGGTGGTGAAGGCTGGATATGTCTGTGGTATGAGAAGGTGGCTGGTTGGTGGGGTGATGGCTGCAGAGATGGAAAAGACGTCTGCCCATCTCCCAAGAGCACACTCAGCCGCCTTAAGTAAAACGGCCTGCCGCTCCCCTTTCCCTCCCCCAGGCCCCCCCGCTAGTCTCCCTGCCTCTCCTGCTCCCTTCCACCCGCTGAGCGGGGGGCTCCGAGGTGCCAGATGAACGTTTTCCCAGGCAGTTCAGCTCCAGTCTCTGCCTCTGTGCTGAGCCATTCTTGCTGCGCTGAGATTTAATGCTTAAGTCTAGCTTCGTCCTGCTCCTCACCTGCCTGAGGAGGTAGAGGCAGCAATTTGCATATTTATTAAATATCTCTTAGCAGGATACACAAGCAGCGTTGCTACATCCCGCTCCCAGAGTCGTCCTGCTGGCAGACAAGACCGACTGTGATCAGCGTGGCATCACCGCCCATTAAATAGCTGTTTCAGGGCCCGAGGGCTGCGAGGGGAGCCGGAGCCATGGGGCGGGCAGAGCAGACGAGGCCTGGAGGCTGGCGCTCCGCTGCTCTTGGGCACGGGGGAGTTTTCTGTTCTCCCCCCAGGAGGAAGTGCTCTGAGGGGCTCTCTCCCCGCCTCTGCCCCCACGTGGCACCCCTGAAATTCAACACGTCCTTTAGAAACGTCCCAGAGGAGAGGATTTAGAAGCACCTCTGTGTCTCTTCCGCTGCTCGGTTTAAGCAGAAGACCTCGCTAAGGTCTAAACCAAAGTGACCTGTCTTTGCATAGGTGCTTTGCTGCGGCGTTGTCTTTGGCCAAAACGGGACCAACGTCACCATGAATTGGGGTGGCCCCTCCCAAGCAGAGCCACCCCATGAGGTCCAGGCTTGGAGCTAAAGTGTCTGGGGCCTGGGACACCAGCCCTCTTATCTGGAAAGGAGTCCTCGGGTGGGGAATGGGTGTCCGACTGGGGGCCAGGTGCGCTCTGCTATAAACTGGGATGAGCCTCCCCTTACAGACAGGGTGCCCCATGGCTTCCTCCCCTTTCTTGTCACAATTCCAAGACTGGGATTCAGATCTGAGGATGTGGTTTCTGCAGTCAGACATCCCAGGTGCTGACTGACCGCTGTCTCACCTCTTGTATCTGGCTGATTTCAGGTAAGTGGCAGACGCTCTCTGAGCCTCAGTTTGCTCATCTGGAAGTGAGGATGACGACAATACCCACCTCATGAGGTGATCCCAGGGAGTTCCGCACCCCAGGACGTGAGCTGAGTAAGGAAGCTCCCCGGCCCCAAGCACCTGTCCAGATGCCCCCCCAGGACAGCAGGAGAGGACCAGGCCCTGTGCATCTGGGTCTCCCGCCCAGTGTCCCCCAAGTGCAGTGAAGGACGCTCAGGGCTTAGAGTCTGACTTTGGGCTGAACACCAGTTGTCGCTCCTGTTATGGAATCGTGGAAAGTCCCCAAGTGAGGCTGGTTGCCTGCCTGCATTTCCCAGGGAGACGGGAAGAGCTCGGGGACGGGGATCTGTCCTGTGTCCTGTGCTGAGCGTGACTCCTCCCAACCACCCTCAGGTCGGTGCTCCAAGCAGCCACTTGACAGACGGGGAGACTGAGTACATGAGGGGGGGGGCACCCAGGACCGGACCGTGGCGAGCTGGGCACCCACGCCGCACGTCGTGTTCTCTTCCCAGACAAGTCACGAGGGGCCCTTGACTCAGAAAGAGCCCAGCACTCCAGGAGCAGGGGACGGAGGCCCACCAACAGCTTCTCCAGCTCCTTCCGCCCCCACTCCCGCCCTCCGAACTGGTCCAGGATACAGCCTCATAAACCTTCCTGAAAGCGCTCATAAACACAGAGCCTGGCTGGCTCCAAGTCCGCTGCTGCAAAAAAGCAAAATCTCTGGTCGTAAAGTAATCCCCATAAAAAAAAAAAAGAAAGGGAAAAAAACCCCAGAAGTAAAAATCAGTACTAAAAACAGTAACAGTCTCTAGGAGATAAGGAGGAAGAGGCTAAGCTTCCATGACTGGATGGTGAGGGGAGCAGGGGCCCGGGTCCCAGAGGCCCCACCGGAAAGGCCCCAAGCTCGGGGAGCCTTGTGGGCCATGGTCCAAGCTGGTAGGGGGTGGGGTGGCTGGGGACGGGAGACGGAGGTGTTGAAGACTGGTGATGCTTCCGACGATGACGAGGGCCCTGAAATGGCTTCTGTGAGAAGGATGTTCACACCCACCCCCTCACTGGGGCCGCCAACAGTATTAAGGTTTCCAGGGCTGAGATACCCATCGCACAGATGCAGAAACCGAGGCCAAGGAAAAGTAAGGACTCTCAGCCAGGGCTCTGGCCTGCAGCCCCCTGCAGGGCTCCACACCGCTGCTCCTGTGAGCCTAAGTCCCTGGAAAGGATGGGGGCCTGACTGCACCCCCGGAAGGCACATCGAGGCTTGGGCGGTAAACGCAGCTGTGGGATCCCAGGTGGGTGCTTCTGTTTGTCACCTATTACTCATGGAAAATGATCGTTCTCACCTCACCCAGGGGATGGAATGATGTAAGAGAGGCAGGCACAGGCTCTGGTGCCCGCTCAGGTGTACGTGGGGGCTCTGGGAACCCGGATGGGCCAGCTTAGCATCCTGGCAAAGCGACGCTTCCAGGCCCAGGGGCCAACATAATGCTTAGGGCTGGGGACAGACGGGCTTCCCAGGCGATGCAGGGCTAAAGGATCTGCCTGAGAGTGCGGGAGACGCAAGAGACGTGGGCTCGATACACGGGTCTGGAAGAGGCTCTGGTGCCTGCTCAGGTGTACGTGGGGGCTCTGGGAACCCGGATGGGCCAGCTTAGCATCCTGGCAAAGCGACGCTTCCAGGCCCAGGGGCCAACATAATGCTTAGGGCTGGGGACAGACGGGCTTCCCAGGCGATGCAGGGCTAAAGGATCTGCCTGCCAGTGCGGGAGACGCAAGAGACGTGGGCTCGATACACGGGTCTGGAAGACCCTTTTGAGGACAAAATGGCAACCCACTCCAGCGTTCTTGCCTGGAGAATTACGTGGACAGAGGAGCCTGGCGGGCTACAGTCCATGGGGCCGCAGAGTTGGACGTGAATGACTGTGCGTGCATGCACATACACACACACACACACACACACACCCGTCACCAGCTTAGACTGGCATAAATCGCCTTTAGCCCTCTTCCACACCGACCCAGCAGCCCCACACAAAGCCGCCCCGCTCAGCTCCGAGCCTCCCCACTCTGACAGCTCCTGCTCTTCTCTCCTTCCCCAGCCTTTTCATTCCCAGCCTTATCTCTCGCCCAGGGCTCTCTCCCTCCCCGGCAGCCTTCCCTTGGCCGGCTTTTGTCTGCCAGGTTCGGCTGCCCTATCTTCTTGCTGTGCTGACAATCTCCTTTGCTCTCTCCCTCCAGGCCTGGGGGCTATTGTCCTCCTGCTGGGGGAGCAGGCTCTGCCTTCCTCTAGTCAACATGACATGGCCTGGCCTCCCCTTGGACCTTCTGGGGGCCCCTCCAGGACCCAGCCTCTGTCCCAAGCCCTGTCCCAGCCTTTGTCCCTCGGGGAAGCCTGACTTCGCTCCTAGCCCGTAGCCCCAGGGAAGAGTCTATCCTTCAGGGAACTGAAGTTCCCCTCCCTGTCCCCTTTCCCAACCCTGCCACCACACCCCAGGATTTGGGTTCAGTAAGACAGCACCCTGCCCCGCGCAGCTGTCCAGAGCATCTGTCCCCCAGGACAGCAGGAAAGGACGCCCTTCACGCAGCTTCTGCTGCCTGGGGTTCAGATTCCTTGGTGGCTCAAAGGGTACGGAGTCTGCCTGCAATGTGGGAGACCTGGGTTCGGATCCCTGGATCGGGAAGATTCCCTGGAGAAGGGAGTGGCAACCCACTCCAATATTCTTGCCTGGCGAATTTCACAGACAGAGGAGCCTGTCAGGTTACAGCCCGCAAACAGTCGGACACGACTGAGGGACTAGCAGGGAGCACACGAGCAAAGCAAGCAGGGAACGGCCTCCCTGACTCAGGCGACCTCCTCATTAGAGAATGATCCCGGCTCCCAAACCCACCACCCTCACGCTCAGCTCCGCTCAGCCAGGGCAAGCCGTAACCCTGTAACCCTCACCCCCGGCTCAAAATCGTTCGGGGAGGGGAGGATCCTGGCCCCCTGTGCCAATAACCTATAAAATGAGGTACCAGTAGCTCCTTGCTCGGCTGTTGGGGGAACCACGCGAGAGAGCAAGTGGGGAGCCTTTACGTCCGAGCCTGGCATCTGGGAGACACAGAGTCATGTTTGCCGCTGCTGTGGTTGGCGCTGGCCACGATGCCCCAGGCCCCTGCTGCCTCCAGCCGCACCTCCAGCCTTAGCTGCTTCTTTCCCACCCTGGGGAGGGAAATGAGCTCCCGGTGCGAGAAACGGCAGAGTCTTCACGGAGGCCCTCTTTTAAGAGCTGGGACGGTCGCAGTGGGGTCGATGACTGCAATTCATGGGGTCGCGAAGAGTCGGACACGACTGAGCGACTGAACTGAACTGAGCTGATGACCGCAGGGCGCTGCTGCTGTTCCCGGGGCAGGTGCTGCGTGCCCCCCACAGAGCGGCCCCTGTAGCCTTCGGCAGAGCCAGTAAAGCCGCCCGCACGCTCACTCCTCCCACATGGCAGGCCCAGGCTGGCAGAGCAACCTCCCAAGCCCGCGGAGCCCCTTGCGGGCAGAGCACTGGTCTGAATCCACAGCACTGCGCCATCGGCGGCACTGGGCAAGCCACTCATCCTTTCTGGGCCTGAGGTTTCTCCTCGGTGACATGGGTGCCAGTGCCTACATGGCTGGGATTTGATGAAGACCGTGCCCTGGTTAAGATCTGCCCAGGAGGCCAGGAGCTGCTAAACCTGCCCCGCCTGCAGAGAATTGAAACGCCAGAGCCCTGGGGGCTGCCTGGACTTGTTCAGGGGCTGGGTCCTCTCCCCAGAGGGTCCATCCTGACTCTTGAGGGCAGACACACCCTGACCCTTTGGCCCCGGTATCACTCCACTTAGCAGCGACCAGCATGTTAGCCAGGCAGATGACCAGCACCCGGAGACTCAGGTGGTGCCCGCCTGGTTCCTCTCCTCCACTGGGGCACGTCAGTGGTGCTTGGGAGGGTGGGGACGAAGGGACAACAGGGTCAGGGGCTCCAGGTCCAGCAAACGCAACCCGTTTGCAACCCCGGACTTTGCAGGTGGGACGCCAGACGCGAGGGCGGAGCTCCTGACCTCCAGCCCCGCCCCGTCACCGTCTGTGGCTCGGCCCCGCCCTCAGGGGCCGCAGCGGTTAGCAGTAACGCCGTCAGGGATCTCACGATGAGCCCCCCAGTCCCTTCTGTATGCCAGATGCCTGCTGGCAGCTTAAACCCCTACAGCAGCCTCACGGTACAGGGGACGGGCACGCAGACTCAGCTTCTCCCAGGCTCAACCGCTAGTGGGCGGCAGGTCTGGTTTTGAATTTGGATCTGACTCTCAAATCTATGCTTAAAAGAAAAAAAAAGCTAGACCACCCCCATACAGGACCCGTCATTCATCTTTCTCGTGATTCCGTGTCCACTTCCAGGTTTGGCACAGACCTGGGCACACTGTGATGGGGGTTGCCGTGAGCACTGGGGCTGGGCAGACCTGGGTTCAGATTCTGACGCCACGTCAATGATACAGAGTGCTCTGTACAGGATACCCAAGGATGCTCGTGGGCACGTGCGCATGTGGTTAGTTGGCTGATTAAGAGGCTGGTGCAATCCTCAGCTCACTCCTGACACAGGGTAAGTGTTGACTCTTTTCTGTGGTCTTGGGAATCCCTTGCATTTAACCAGAACCTCTTTGCATTTTTGGCCTTCCTTTCTGCTTGGGACTGCCTCTTTTTCCAGTTGGCCTTTTTCTACTCCTTCCAAAGGTTCCTCAGAAAACCTGTTTGATCCCCTAGGCTGAGTTAGTCTCCTCCCTTTCTGGGCTGCAAAGTACCTTTAACAGCTCTTTCTTCCTGATAATTGCCAATTACAGGTCAGTCTGGACTACGGTGAGGTCCCTGAGGGCAGGGACGGTGTCGCATTCAGGCAAGGCCCCAGCTCCGTGCAGCACTTTAAAAGCGCTTGGAGCAAGTGAGCAAGCGAGCAGAAGGGTGAACAGGGAGCACGCGGGTGGCGCGGAACCTGCATGGCTGGCAGCCCTGCCGGATTTGGGGCCAGAGCCGTGGTGACAGGCCCCCCCGTCCCCAGGCACCCCACCCGCTCCCCTACCAAGGCTCCTCTGCTCAGCCTGTAAATGTGCTTGCTGTCCTTGCAGAAGATGCCGCCTGGTCATGAGTATAGGAGGGCAAGACCACAGTGACCTCTGGGCCCTGCAGCCACTGGCCGAGGGTACAGTTTGGAGGTCATGGGGTCAGTGTGGCATGAGGTATCAGGGTTGCGCCTCCCTGAGAGACCGAGCCTTCCCTGAATTTGCCTGCACTTTCATACCACTTGGCTCGTCTCTGAGAGAGGAGAACACACGTACCCCAGTTCCTGACTTCAGAAGCGCACATGCTCCTTCCTTCAAGCACCCGTCCCCAGAAACACTCTTATTAGGGGAAGAGCTAGATTTATCATGAATTGTTGAACACTCCCTGACCCCGGCCCAATTCCACTCCCCTCTCTCTGTCAGAGAAGCAAAGTTCTACTTGCTTTGCTCTGGGCATCAGCAAGAAGGTTTCTGGGCTTCCAATAGCGTCTTCCAAGAAGTCGGAGTTTGAACACGATCCCTTGGGTGATGTGTCCAATGGAGAAGTTCTCGCTGCAATTCCCTGCATCGTAAAATGTCAGGATGTCTGCGGTCTTTATTTATAGACAGATTGCTTTTCAACTTTCCTCACTCCAGCATTTCGATGTGTTATTCCTGAAGATAAATGCGCATTATGATTTCATAATAGAAATTGCATCCTCCCCCGTGTCACCTCTAAGCTTGTGTATACATAAATATGGCACATTGCCTCGACAGTAATTTAAAAGGCACTTTGGAGAACATATTGATTATGACCAGAGGCCCGGGCGGGCATGGGCTAGATTTCGTCAGAGTCTGCCTCCTCCTGGCCCCCGCCCTCTCTCTTCGTCTTTGTTTGGATTCTGAAGCTTGGGAAGTTATGATTTCCATTTATCTTTGTATATCTAGATGTTTGTTTATAGGCACCGTGGGCTTTCGGAGGGAGGAAGAAGTGAATTTTTATAACTCTAAAGTATAAACAAGGAGTGAAAAATGTAGCCTTCCTCCTGGAGTGAGTTCCCTGGAGACAGGAATCCTTCAACTGACTCCGGGATAGACTGAGATCCTGTGAGGTCGGCTCTACCCACGGCTGCTGCGGGGCCACCTTCATTGCCTTTCCAGATCACCATCACACGCTCCTGGGGCTGAGTTCTAGACCCAGCCAGAGCATCTTCCTCTCTGCTCACTTGTCTGCCTCCGAGGGAGCTCAGGATCCCTTTAGGACGTTGACTTGCTCCCAGCCCTCTGAGCCAACCCTGGTCATTCCTGGAACCAACTAGCAGCTCACCTCTTCCAGGGAGCATCCAGGATTGCTCAGAGCTGCATCTCAGAACTCCAGCATCCCACTCTCTCTGGAAACCTCCATACTCTTCCCATTTTAAAAATGATTTCTCTTTGGGCTGCTTTTTAAGATCACATTGTCCTGGGCCAGGTAGCTCAGTGAGTTGGAGGAAACCAAATCAAAATTTGTTGAGCATTTATGGTACATCAGGCAAGTTCTGGGAGCCCATCTCATTTAGCCCAGACAACTGTCTCTATGGGTTGGGTTTTACTCTCCCATTTTACAGAAGAGAAAACCGAGGCTCAAAAAAGTCAAGCTACCCATTTAAGGTCTTGAGCTGCTAAGAAGAAGAGCCTTGATTCAAATCTCCAAAGACTCCATTCCCTCTGACACTTCCTAAAGCTGACGGGGCTGGATTTGTGGGTCCCTTTTTCAAGATGCAGGTTAATTTTCCAGTCCAGAAGCTTAGCCCCATAGCTGCCGCTGACAGCGACCAGGCCTGGCTGAGTGTCCTGCAGACCCCGTCTCTGGTCCCCCAGCCCTCTTCCTCAGCCTGTGCTGGCCGCTTTCCTCTCCCTGCTCTTCCAACGTCAGCCTCGCCTCCACTTTAAACGGGGACCTCGTCTCTTCTTCCGTTAACTCTTCTTGGGCTCTCACTTTCCTCCCACAACTTCCAGCTTCAGTGACCGCTTTCCTCTTGCGACTTTCCAGTCCCCCTTCCAGTCAGATCACTCTCCTGACTATCTCTCCACCCGACATCTCCGCTGGGATCCCTTGCAATCCCCTCAAATGCAGTCTAGCCAAGACTGAGGTACACATCCCATCTGTGCGGTACCATCTCCCGCACAGGCTGCTCCTGCCAGAAACCGTGGCCGTCGCAGCTGACTCCTTCCGCGTTAGCACCCCCGTTCCTTCCCAGCCCCCGTGACTGCCTCGTCTGAGCACCTCGGGACCGTCTCCTTTCCCTCTCCTCTTGTCCTGCTTTGATCCCGGCTGCCGCTCGCTCTGCCCTCAGTCACGGCGGTGCCTGCCTGACTCATCTCCCAGCCCCCGCTCTCGCCACTTCCAGTCCACTTTGTGTATGACAGCCAGGTGAGAGGCTCAGCAGAAAGCCGACCAAGGCGCTTTCTTGTCTGAGACCCCCCAGGGTGCCCACCGACGGTCACTGGGCATCCCCCACTGTGTCCTCCCGCCCCGTGCCAGGCACGTGCGGCAGGCGCTCAGTCAGCAGCTCCCACACGAATTCCCGGCCCTTTGCCTCGCGTCTGCCCCCCGGCTTCGTGTCTGCTAGCTTCCTCTCCCTGAGTCTCCCCTAAACGGCTCTGCTTCAGCTTCGTGGCTTTGCTGTGGAGCTAAGACCATGGGGACTGAGTTGGCCTTTGCCTCCGCCACTAGCAGTCTTCCCCTCTCAATTACATGGTAATCCCTGTTAAAATTACAAATTTATTTATAGTTTTTTTTCCTTTCTTTTTTTCTCCCCCACTCGGCAATTTTTACGGCTCATCGGCCGTAACAAATTCTACTTCATAAAGCAGAGGCGTGCGTTATTATTACCTTATGGAAACAGACAGCAGCAGCTGACTCCCATCTCCAG
The DNA here is from genome assembly GCA_006408675.1 of Madoqua kirkii. NCBI lineage: Eukaryota > Metazoa > Chordata > Mammalia > Artiodactyla > Bovidae > Madoqua > Madoqua kirkii. The sequence continues at coordinate 14,923 of SJYC01108450.1, forward strand.
CCAGCATGCTGTCTCCACGGATCCATGATGGTTTCAATCAACACCCTTGTGGGATTTGTTCCGCTCTTTGAGGACGCGAGCTTGTGGATGTGGAAACGGTGTTTCTGTCTCCGTGCCAGATGGCAGCAGAGGCCCTGCCCGGGGTCCCTGGAACCTGGTGGCTGTTCTTTTGGGAAGAACACGGCGGAGCAGTCTCGGTGACTCCGTTTTGTCTAGGGATAAAGAGGCCACACTCATGCACAGGAGTGACTGAACATTGTTCAGCCCGCACCGTGACCGCAGCCTCGCGAAGTGGGTGGCAGAGACGACCTCATCTTACTGAGGAAAGTGGCTCGGGGGCCACGTGTAACTTGCCCAGGAGATCAGAAGGGCCGGGGGTCTCCAGGCCCCCAGAAGCGGGTGGAGGCGCTAAGGGCGTCCTGAGCTCCCTGTCACCATGAGCGGTTCAGAGGACTCACTGGGAGGGCTTTAAACCACTCTCTCCTTCCTTCCTTCATGAGTCCACCCTTTCACCTCTCAGTGCAAATGCACTCGCCCTGACTGCGCTGCTGCCCCAGGTCAGATGCTTGCTCCTGGGATAATTCAGCCGCAGGAGAGTGGGGTGGGTGCTGTCCTCCTCCTCATCCAATTAGACGGCATCTTTATCAATTATACGAATGCTCAGGAGGAAGATAAGGCTTCAGAGAAGTCAACCATGAACGCAGAGAGGAAGAGCTAACCACAGGTTCCCTGGGGCTGATTCCAGGGTGTGATTTCACGTCATTCGCACAGATGCTGGGATCAGAGGTCCTAGGAACGCAGACCTTGAACGCCTGACTCTGACTCTCAGCCCCTCCCTTCCAGCCCTGTGACCCCGGTCATGTGACTGCCTCTCACGACCTTATCAGTGAAGTGGGGATGCTACTCACTGTTGCCTTTAGCTCAGCATACTTGTGCCTGGCCCTTATTATTAATAAAAGCTCTCAGTGAATATTATCATCAATAACCATATGAGGTCATCCCATTATTACCCCATTCAACAGGTGAGGAGAATGTGCCCAGAGCTCTTACAGCTCGCCCTGCAGAGCACAGTCAGCAGGAGCAGGGGTGCACTGAGTCAGCTCCAAGGTCTGTCTTCTCACCCGTCCTCAAGACCCCGTCCTCACCATCCTTCCACACATCTATTTGGCTATCACTATTAGTTTTGCTAGAGCTGAGGCTGGACAAATGCAGAGCTAGTGTGGCGTGAAGGTGTTAGTTGCTCAGTCATGTCCGACGCTTTGTGACCTCATGGATCCGCCAGGCTCCTCTGTCCATGAGAGTCTCCAGGCAAGAACCGTGACGTGGGTTCACATGCTCTCCTCCAGGGGGTCTTCCTGAGCCAGGAATTGACTGAACTGGGTCCCCAGCACTGCAGGTAGATTCTTTACCGTCTGAGCCACTAGGGTCTGCCCTTAAGGAGCTTGCGGTCTTACAAAGCAGAAGGCTGTTAACAGGAGTTTGTCCACTTTCAGCGCAGCCATGGAGACATATGAGCTCGTGAAAGTGGGTACAAGGCGGAGGGAGGGGTCTCCTCAGCCGGGTGATAGAGGGAAGGGGCTGCCAGCAGAAAAGAGTCGTCACATCTGAGATGCGAGAAGGAACACTCGGAGAAAGGCCGGGTCTGACCCCTTCTCCTTTGTCATCTTATCGGCATCTCCTTGCTCCTGACTCTGGGTGCCTCCTACACGCCAGCCGGGACTCCATCCTGCAGTCACCGCCCCTTCCTGACTTCCTGAGCCCTTGCCCCTCCCCAGGGACCTGCCTTCCCCTCTCCTCGGAACACTTGCTGCGCTTGTCAGAGCTTCAGATCTTCACTGTGAACATGTTTACCTGCCTTTCAGGACAGTAAGATTCCTCTTATTCTCTTTCAGGGTCACTTGTGGTGTAAACACAAGTGCCACCCAAACAAAAGCAACTGGTGTGTTAATTATCAGATTGTTTTCATAACAAAAAGCAAGGTGCTTTTTGCAAACACGTCCATCTGCGCCATAAGCAGGTCCAGCGGATCTGCCTTTCTAGAGCTTACAACCGAAGGTCAACCTGACGTGTTCAGGGACTTCTCTGGGGTGACCCCTAGGCTGCCCTCTTCCACCTGGCAGGGTAGAGGAGGCCTAGGGGTCACGACAGGGGCTGTGAGTGAATACCGACAGCGGTTCTGGCTGCTTCCTGCCTCTGCTCCACTCTGGTCATACTTGGGAGGAAGAATCCATCTCAGGCATCCTCCTGGTTGCGCATGGAGTTGAAAACTACTTGAAGGGCTTGCCTTTTCCTGCCTCACTTGAATGCCTGCAAAGACTGGGAACTCACCACCTAAAGGGCAAGCCCGTTCCTGAGAAGCCTGGCTCTCTCACAGTTTTCTCTCTATGGAGACCAAATTGACAGTTCTGCAATTGCTGTCCATACGTCCCAGCTCAGCTTTCGGGAGCAGCAAGAGTGCGGCTAGTCCTTCCTGCCCACTTCTGCTGCGTGGCCATCCCAGGCAGGACCGGAGCTGGATGGGACTCTCGGAATTCCCGCCACCATCTCCGCCTTGTGTTACCTGGGGCTGCGGTCATTGCACGTCTGAGCAGCTTGACGGTATCTCGCTCTCCTCATCAGTGCCCAAGGTCTGTCATGCACAGTGTCTGTCTGAGACCTAACCCCAGAGCTGGGGCTAGATCCCGGTCTCCAGCCTGTTCATTCACTGCCTTTGGTCACCACCATCGGACGGGACAGGTCTGACCCCAGCTGTGTCCATTCCCCAGAAGCCCCCTGCACATAGAGAGAAGCCCCAGCATGGCCTATGTGAGGCGCTGAGTGCTTTGCTTCAACCACGTCTTCATCCTCATCCATCTGCCTAAGTCGGCTCATGGGAGCTGTCCAGGGTGCTAGCTGGCAGCCTTGGGATCCAGGGAAGTTTTACCGTCAAGTTAACTCTTGGGTTTACTCCCAAACCCAAGCATTAACCCACTTCAGTACTCTCGCCTGGAGAATCCCACAGACTGAGAGGAGCCTGGTGGGCTGTGGTCCAGAGGGTCGCAAAGAGTCAGACACGAGTGAAGTGGCTGAGCACGCCCCCATGGAAGAGCTTGCTGACTCTTGGCTCCCATCACGCCTGAGCCAGGCTAGAAGCCCCGGGCTCCTTTCCCTGGCCCTCAGAGTCAACCTTCCCAGAGCCGTGGAGGCAGCCTGGCCAAGCAGAGAGAAAAGGCAGGGGCTCCAGAGACAAAATGCAGATTCGGTTTTCTGGCTCTTCTCTCACCAGCTGTGAGAGCTGACTCAGATCTCTCCCTCCTCTTGGTCACAGTTTCCTCATCTGTGAAAGCGTGATAAAAAATATCGCAGTCACAGGGCTGCATCCGGGTTCCAGACAAGGAAAGTCTGAGGTCTGGCTCTCTGCTCGAGAGACCTGGCCTTCCCCACTCCAGCCCCCTGCACAGGAACCCCTGTCCTCGCCAAATCCCCCCAGACCTCAGCTGCCGTTGGTTCACACTTGGTAGAGCATGGTTACCATGGCAACTCATGGGTTGTGCAGCTCTGGGCCCCTGTTCCCCTGGACTTGTCCCCCTCCATTCCTGTGCCCAGCCCAGCCCAGCTCAGCCCAGCTCAGGGGGCTGCCCAGGCAGCCGGGTTGCACTGGGCCCCAGCAGCCCCATCCTCTGAGCCGATCCTCTGTTGCCAAGAGATTTCAGGGGGTTTAGAGCTCAGTGGGCTCCATGGGCTTCTCTCAGCCGGTACAGGCCCCCTGCTCCCCTGCCAGCAGAGGCTTGGCCCTGCTGTGTCCCGGCTCCCCAGGACCCCCTGGATCCTCTTTGCTCTCTCTTTAGGAAGACAGGCTGGGCCGGGACTGGTGTTTGGATAACTCTTCCCTGCAGCAGCCCCCTCTTTCTTCTATGGCCTGTCTCCTCCAGCCACCGGTTTTCAGCAAAACCCCTCTCCACTCCCCCCAGCTGTGTCTGGGTGAGATGTCTTGGTGCATGGAGAGGTGGCAGGCACCAAGATCAGAGGACTCGGGTTCGAATCCTAGCTCCGCACTTTCCAGGTGCATTAGTTGGCCAGAGCTGCCAGAACAAGCACCACAAACTGGGTACATGACGCCCTCCTTGTGGCTGTGTCTGTCCAAATTTCCTCCCTTTTATAAGGACGCCAGTCATAATGGATGTGGGGCCCACCCTCCTCCGATATGATCGCATCTTAACTAATTATGCCTTAACTGATTACCAGGTAAGGTCACAATCTGAGGTTCTTGGGGTTAGAACTTCCACCCTTGAACTTTGAGAGATATGATCCAACCTGTAGCACTGGCTCTGTGGCCAAGGGCAAGTCATCACCTCTCAAAGACTTAGAAAGGCTCATTTCGGACATGAGAGTGACAATAGCAATGTCGTCCTCTTGCAGATGTTGTAAAGATTAAACGGAACAACGTACACACATTGGTTAGCCCAGGGCTAGCAGATACTAGAGTCAATAACTGTATCGGCTGTGAATTCCTGTTTGGAGGACGATCCTTTTCCTTGGGGACCCTTTTCTTCTGGATGGAGGGAGTGAAAATACGAGTGAGTTCAAAGCCTTTGGGTCTCATTACTACAATCCAACCTCCTAGAAACCCTGGTAGGACCACAGTTTAGGGATTCACTCATTGACCCCAGTTTATTCTACAGATGCTGGGTGCTTTGTGCATTGCTATTTTATTTAATTCTTGCAAATGTATTCGTGTTTCCATTTAACAGATACGGAAATGGACAAGGGATGTGGCTTCCTCAAAGCCCAGTAGTGAAGCGGATGGTAGGGGCTGGGCTCACAGTGCAGAGTGCAGTTGCTCCTGGCCTGGGGTGGGGCACCTGCTTGGGAAAGGTGACCACTTCTCCCTGCAATGAGCCACACAAATCCTTCACTGGCGCCCTGTAGCCCACTCCTAGATGCGCTCTCAGGTCCTCCCATGCTGTCGGCACACAGCTTCTGCTGATAATTTCTCGTATTAATGTCTTCTTTCCAGTGCCTGCCATCAGGCTGTTTATCGGCAGGCAGAGATGCGCCCCTCATACATGTTAAATATATATGCATCCCTGTGTGTATGAGTGTGCCTTCCCGGTTATATTTATGCAGTTCCTCAGAGGATTAATTTAGCCAAATAACCGAAGCTATTTAGGTAGCTGACATTCACACTGTGATGGGAATGCAGGAGCTAAGTCAGCAAGATGCTGGCTCCCACCCAGGCCTCCCCAGGACTCAGGTTCCCTAACCTGGGGCCCCGTGTGGCAGAAAGTGCAGGAGCTCTGCTAGTCTGGGTGTCAAATCCGGGTTCAGTAGCGGGCAGCCGTGAACTCTGGGGAAAAGTGATCACCAACTGAGCCTCATTTTTTTTTTGAGGGAAAAGAGGCCATTTTCCTTACAGAGCCGTTGCAGGCTTACTTGATTTAGTGTGTCTGAAAGTCTTGGCTCACAGGGGTGTGATGTACTGGTGGTTGCTTTCACTCTCCTCTTTCGCCTGCCTCTCCCTCCGTGTGGCCTCAAGAGTAACTTAAGGTTAAAATTCTCTGGTTTGGCTCTTGAGGTGCTCAACTCTGTGGTCTTGCTTGATCTTTTTTCCTTCAGAAATTATCCTCCCACTGCGTTTGTATCATTGAGTTGGGATGGACATTGCTATTGGTGCCCACCGTTCCTGTGCAAACCAACCCAACAGCTTCAAACCAGCCAGCATGCGGGGCATGTACCCGCCAGAGGGACAGGCTGAGGTGGGGCAGCTCTCATCCAAAGTTTGATGTGCCCCAGCTCCATCGCCCCGTGGTTGGACGAACTCACAGGTCTCTTTTCCTCTCTCGTCCAACGTGCCCCAGTAGGGTGGATTCCTGGTTGCCCAGAGTGGGAAACCTACTGCGCTGGCTTTCTTCTCTTTCTTTCCGGGTCTCGCGCCCTCATGCTCCTGTGAGCGTGCTTAGGATCCCCTTCAAGATGAACTCTGCACTGCAAATTCTTGTCTTAGGGTCTTCTTCTGGCAAAAGCCCAGTTTAAGACCAGATGTGGTGGGGAGTAATGAGAATCTGGATTCTGGGGTCCCCCTTCCCCTACCAATATTTTAATCCTACTTGAAGAGGCAGTGAGTAAATAAGCTTTCTGAGCCTGTTTTCTCCTTTGTAAAGTAGGGAGAGAGTTACAGTTCCTGCCCCTTAGGGCCATGAGGTCACTGACCTTGATAACCACCTATCTTTCTCTAGCCCCTTACACTAGATCGACACCAGCTTGTTCCATAGCCCTCTTGGTTACTCTCTTATTTTTATTACCCTCTTATTATGGAGATTATATTATTTATTAAATTTATTTTTTTTCTACTGAAGTGTGGCTGATTTATAATGTGTTAGTTTCTGGTGTACAGCAAAGTGATTCAGTTCACTTCAGTTCAGTTGCTCAGTCACATCGATCTCTTTGTGACCCCATGGACTGCAGCACACCAGGGCTCCCTGTCCATTACCAACTCCTGGAGTTTATTCAAACTCATCTCCATCAAGTCGGTGATGCCATCCAACCATCTCGTCCTCTGTTGTTCCCTTCTCCTGCCTTCAATCTTTCCCAGCATCAGGGTCTTTTCCAAAGAGTCAGGTCTAAACATCAGGTGGCCAAATTATTGGAGTTTCAGCTTCAGCATCAGTCCTTCCAGTGAATATTGTCATACATATACATACGTGTGTGTGTGTGGGTATATACGTGTTCACACCCATATATATGTTTATGTGTGTATGCATTCTTCTCAGACTCTTCTCCATTATGGGTCACTATAAGATACTGGGTGCAGCTCCTTGTGTGTGCATGCATGCTCAGTCATTTCGGTCGTGTCCAGCTCTTTGCAACCCTATGAGCCGTCACCTGCCAGGCACCCTGTCCGTGGGGTTTTCCTGGCAGAAATACTGGAGTGGGCTGCCATGCCCTCCTCCAGGGGACCTTCCCACCCAGGGATCAGTCATACATATACATACGTGTGTGTGTGTGGGTATATACGTGTTCACACCCATATATATGTTTATGTGTGTATGCATTCTTCTCAGACTCTTCTCCATTATGGGTCACTATAAGATACTGGGTGCAGCTCCTTGTGTGTGCATGCATGCTCAGTCATTTCGGTCGTGTCCAGCTCTTTGCAACCCTATGAGCCGTCACCTGCCAGGCACCCTGTCCGTGGGGTTTTCCTGGCAGAAATACTGGAGTGGGCTGCCATGCCCTCCTCCAGGGGACCTTCCCACCCAGGGATCAAACCCGCATCTCCTGTGCCTCGTGCACTGCAGGTGGATTCTTTCCCACTGAGCTGCTGGGCAGGCGCTCCACAGTGGACCCTCCTTGTTTATCTATGTTATGTGTATTAGCTTGTATATGCCCATCCTAAACTCTTAATTTGTTCCTCCCATCCCCCCTTTCCCCTTGTAACTATAAATTTGTTTTCTATGTGAGTTGGTTTCTGTTTTGTAAATAAGTTCATGTGTACCATTTTTCAAGATTCAGCTTGTGATATCATATAATATTTGTCTTTCTCTGACTTACTTAACTTATTATGATAATCTATAGGTCTATCCATGTTGCTGCAAATGACATTATTTCATTCTTTTTTATGGCTGAGTAGTATTCCATTGTGCACATGTGTGCGTCTCTGTGTGTGTATGCTCATCTTCTTTATCCATTCATCTGTCAATGAACATTTATGTTGCTTGCATGTCTTGGCTACTATAAATAGTGTTTGTGTGAACATAGAGGTGGATGTATTTTTCAAATTAGACTCTTCTCCAGATACATGCCTGGGGTGGGATTGCTGGATCATATGGTTACTCTTTTTTTAGTTTTTAAAGAACTCGACATGGAACAACAGACTGGTTCCAAATAGGAAAAAGAGCATGTCAAGGCTGTATATTGTCACCCTGCTTATTGAACTTATATATAGAGTACATCATGAGAAATGCTGGGCTGGAAGAAGTACAAGCTGGAATCAAGATTGCTGGGAGAAATATCAATAACCTCAGATATGCAGATAACACCACCCTTATGGGAGAAAGTGAAGAGGAACTAAAGAGTCTCTTGATAAAAGTGAAAGAGGAGAGTGAAAAAGTTGGCTTAAACGAAGATCATGGCATCTGGTCCCATCACTTCATGGGAAATAGATGGGGAAACAGTGGAAACAGTGTCAGACTGTATTTTTGGGCTCCAAAATCACTGCAGATGGTGACTGCAGCCATGAAATTAAAAGACGCTTACTCCTTGGAAGGAAAGTTATTACCAACCTAGATAGCATATTAAAAGGCAGATACATTACTTTGCCGACTAAGGATTGCCTAATCAAGGCTATGGTTTTTCCAGTGGTCATGTATGGATGTGAGAATTGGACTGTGAAGAAAGCTGAGCACCAAGGAATTGATGCTTTTGAACTGTGCTGTTGGAGAAGACTCTTGAGAGTCCCTTGGAGTGCAAGGAGATCCAACCAGTCCATCTTAAAGAAGATCAGTCCTGAGTGTTCTTTGGAAGGAATGATGCTGAGGCTGAAACTCCAATACTTTGGCCACCTCATGCGAAGAGTTGACTCACTGGAAAAGACTCTGATGCTGGGAGGGATTGGGCACAGGAGGAGAAGGGGATGACAGAGGATAAGATGGCTGGATGGCATCAGCTCAATGCACATGAGTTTGGGTGAACTCCAGAAGTTGGTGATGGACAGGGAGGCCTGGCGTGCTGCAATTCATGGGGTCGCAAAGAGTCGTACATGACTGAACAACTGACCTGACCTGAACCAAACTGAAGGAACGCTACACTGTTCTCCTTAGTGGCTGCACCAATGCACACATGGAGTTTTTAATTGACTTGTATATGGTCTTTCTTCACATAGACTGCCCTCTGCCATCTAGAAGACCATCTCCACGAGCAGAGTCTCTGTTATTAATACTTTACCCATTGGTGATTTTCAGCACCCCGGACAGCACCAAACTGATTGTGCATCTTGAAAATTACTAACATCATTGCTTTGCTCCTTCCTGCCTCTGATGTTGCTCTAGCTTTTCCTATCACCTTGGATTTCTGTTCTATCTAAAGCTTTATTCATCCTTTACAGCCCAGGAGGCTTCTCAGTTCAACTCTGACCCTTACTGAACCCTACTTCCTCTGAGATTCCCCACTGAGGCCCTTCCTTAGGGACACAGACTGAGGTCTTGGGCCTCAAGATAACACTTACTTGGTGCCTTTCCTCTCTCACTCTCTGTCCCAGGTTCTTGCAGGATGTACCCAAGGCCTCTGTAGCTAGCTGCTTTCCTTGGCCATCAGCAGCAGACAGAGGGGCTTGCTGACAACCTCTCCAGGTCCTCCCACGTTTGCAAGGCCCCATCAGTCGCGTGTGGAACCGCCAAGCTACAGAGTGTCTTCTGTGTCCCCTGGGTCCCCTGCCACACAGCCAGACGGTCCTCAGACTCCTCTTCACACAGACACCAGCTGCCCACTGCGTGCCTGCCACACGCCTGGCTCAAGGGGCTCCACTTACATGGGTCACTGAGCTTTGGTGCATATGGCCCCACACTTGCTCACGCTTACGGGATCCAGAATCAAGGCCTGAATCAGAGGCAAACACCTTGTGGATAGGTTGATGGGAAGCCTGTGAGGCAGCCTGGGAATACTAGCAGACTTGTGCTAAACACGTCCTGAGTACCAAGAACTGCCCCATAGATGTCTTTGATCCTCACAGCCATGCTTTGAGGCCAGAGCTGTTATTATCATGTCCATTTCAGAGATGCAGAAACTGACTCAGGAACTTGCCTGGCATCAGGATTTGAGCCAGCTCTGCCAGACTCCAGAGCAGGTGCTGGGAATAACGTACCCTCCTCTCTTCTCCTTTTGGGTGGTGATTAACTGAAGAACACAAATCCTCCTGATGAGACTAGGCTGCTCTAGGTGCCCTGCCTGCCACGAATGACTGTGTGCGTGTGTATGCATGGAGTGTGTGTATGTGTGTGTGTGTGCGCGCGTATGTATGTGTTTAGAGACATAGAGACAGATACTCAGGGAAAGGAGAAGTGGAGACACGGCCGAAAAATGTGGAAGGGGGCTGGCGGCTAAAGCCAGGAGATGATAGGAGACTTGAGGGCTAATCACCATCTCCTGAACAGGGGCCCATTCTCCATGAGGCCTGGCCCAGCAGTAGCTGGAGGGCTTCCCATCCCCTGGGGAAAACCCCAAGCCCACCTCCATCCCTTGTAACCCAGGGCGCCTACGACAGTGTTGCTACCAAGTCCAGCCTCACACTCCACCTTGGAATGACATCATCCCAGCCAGAGTCTCCTCTGTCACCCTCCTTGTTATCGTTGGCATAGAGGTCTTCTCCATGCCACTCACATCTCGCCTACCCTTACCAGCCCACCACCCAAGCACCTCCCTCATTCACTCATTCAGCAAATATCTATGGAGCACCCTTTACACGCCAAGTGTTCTTGTAGCCACTGGGAGAGCAACAGGAGGCAAAGCCAAGTGTCCACCCTCAGGGACCTCATTCAGCACGCTTGCTCCCTCCCGGCAAGACCTCCAGCATGAGCGTCAGCTGCTCTGCGGCAACAGCGTCGGCCATCGTTCCCGGAGCCCCTGCCCTGCGCAGCGCCCCAGGCTGGGAGCGGAGCGCACAGAGGGCACCCCACCGTTGCAGCGCGCGGGCGGCTTCCTCCTCTGTCATCTGCATGAAGGGAAAGCCCTCCTTGCAGGGACACCCCTTCAGTTTCCCCCAGATGGTACCCCTCATAGCCTGCTGCCGGTTGTTAGGCTGTCTGACCTACTTGGAAATCCTTTCATGCAAAAAAATAAAAGGAGCTGACGCTTCATCTCAGAGGCAGCTGCACTTCTCCAGAGCAGGAAAGGAAATAAGACAAAGACTGGGCTCTCCCAAATTAAAAGCATGCCCATGAGAAGCCAGAGAGGGGCTGAGGAGGACCCCGGGGGTTGCAGAGGGCTCTGGCAGCCTCTGGTTGCAGCGGCACCTTGGCACGATCACCTTAGGACAGAACTGATGGGGCAGTAAGGACACACGGGTGGGGGCAAGGAGCCCTTCTTCTCTGGCTGCAAATGGGCCCAGCTGTTCAGCCGGGCGGCTCCCCCTGCCCAGCATCCCAGCTTCCCTCGAAGCCAGCTCTCCATCCGCCTGTCCATATCCTGTCTCTTATACACATCTTGGAGAAGACTCTTGAGAGTCCCTTGGAGTGCAAGGAGATCCAACCAGTCCATCTTAAAGAAGATCAGTCCTGAGTGTTCTTTGGAAGGAATGATGCTGAGGCTGAAACTCCAATACTTTGGCCACCTCATGCGAAGAGTTGACTCACTGGAAAAGACTCTGATGCTGGGAGGGATTGGGCACAGGAGGATCACCGAGGGCCCATCAGCCCCCAGGGCTGGAATTCATTTAAATGGTGTGTGAGCCGTGTGGCTAAAGCACGTGTTAAGCAATGTTTATTACAATCAATAAATCATGGTCCCGTATCTGATCCAGAAACGGAAATAGCTCGTGAGCCGGGGCCGCTGAGGAGAGAGAGGTGGCCACAGGCCTGGAGATAAGACAGACTCGATGAGGTCAGCCTCTCCGTATCAGCTGCAAGGGGCTGGGGTCCTGAGCCCTGATTCCGTTTCTCCCGACAGTTCCTCCTCCCCTCCTTCCTGAAGGAGCCTCAGGAGAGCCCAGATGGTCTGTGTTTCCCTCCCCGGAGAGAAGGCTGGCCTGGGAGCAGGGGCGTGGCTTAGCCGGCCAGGCAGGTGCCTCGCTAAGAGCAGGGCACGGAGGAAGGCTTGTTGGGCCGCCTTTGGGGACCTCTTTCTGACTGTCGGAGGAAGTTCAGCTCCATTCTCTGCAAGCTGGGAAGGGAGGCGGGGTAGTAGGAGAGGGGATGCCTTGAAATGCCACAGCTGGAAAGCCTGCAGCTTTGAGTGAGGGGTGAGGAGTGCTCTGGTTAAGCATGTCATATGGACTCTGAGCACAATGTTGTCATCACAGAGAGCTGGAGTTCACATTCCAGCTTTGCTACTTCCTTGAATGAGGTCCCTAACCTCCTGGAGTGCCCCTTCCCTGTGTGTAGAGCAGGGGAAGTAATATCACCTGCCTCACAGGAGGCTGGGGAAACACAATGAGTTAATGTCTACAGAAGCGCCCAGCACAAGGCTTACAATAGGTTTTGTTGTTGTTGTTGAGTCACTCAGTCGTGTCCGACTCTTTGCCACCATATGGACTGCAGCAGACCAGGCCTCCCTGTCCTTCACCAACTCCCGGAGTTTGCTCATACTCATGTCCATTGAGTCAGTGATGCCATCCAACCATCTCATCCTCTGTCGTCCCCTTCTCCTCCTGCCCTTAATCTTTCCCAGCATCAGGGTCTTTTTCAATGAGTCAGCTCTTCGCATCAGGGGGCCGAAGTATTGGAGCTTCAGCTTCAGCATCAGTCCTTCCAATGAATATTCAGGACTGATTCCCTTTAAGATGGCCAGGTTTGATCCCCAAAGGGGACTCTCAAGAGCCTTCTCCAGCACAGTTTGAAAGCATCAGTTCTTCCACACAACCTTCTTTATGGTCCAACTCTCACATCCCTACATGACTATTGGAAAAACCATAGTTATGATAGATGGACCTTTGCTGGCAAAGTGATGTCTCTGCAATATGTTTAGTGATCATGAGTGGTATTTACTGTGGGAGGCCCGCTGCGGCCCATGGGGTTGCAAAGAGTGAGGCATAATTTAGTGAGTGAACAACAGCTGTGGGAGGGCTGAATAAGGGCCCCAAAGACGCCCTCATCCTGATTCCCAGAATCTGTGAATGTTTTGCGTATGGAAAAAGGATGCTGCAGATGCGAGTAGCTAAAGGAGCTAGGGATGAGAAGATTATCCTGGATTATCCAGTGGCCCCAATGCAATCACAAGGATCCCTATAAGAGGGAGGAAGGGGAAATCGGAGTGAGAGGGCCACGTGACCACAGACGCACCGGGAAGCAGAGCCCGTGGGAACACTGCGCTGAAGGTGATGGAGACGGAGGAGGAGGGGCTGCAAGCTGAGGCGAGCCGGAGGCTCCAGACCCGCAAGAGGCAAGGGAGCGCACTCTCCTCCAGAACCAGGCAAGGGGGCACACTCTCCTCCAGAACCAGGCAAGGGGGCATACTCTCCTCCAGAACCCCGGGGAGAACCCGCCCCTCCAGCCTCTTGATTTTGGCCCTGTAAGGCTCATTTCAAACTTCTGACCTCCAGAACGTAAGAGAGCGAACTTGTGTGATTTTGAGCTACTGGTTTGTGGTTCTTTGTCACAGCAACAGCAAGAAAACTGGCACTTGTGAAGTTTAGAGGGGACGCCTTCCCCAGGAAGGGCCTCACCCCTTCCCCGAAGAGAGACCAGAGCAACGCAAGAAAACTGGCACTTGCCACAGAACTCACAGTTTGTGAAGACAATGATGCTGGTGGCGCTGATACAAACATCTGGGTGCCTCCCAGGGTCCCCAGCGGGTGCAGGCAACTGCCATCAGCCTCCTCGTAAGGTGAACCCTGGCGAGAGAAGACTCGCTTGTGCCCATTTGGCATGACCAGTCCAGACCCGGTGGGAGGTTGGAGTGTCTCATGGGCTTCTGATGCCCATGAAGGTGGCAGCCAAAACCTGGCGGTCCCAGGCCTGTGGGCCGATATGTGGACCATCTGAAACATCAAGCGGAACAGAGTCATAGGACTTTGAGCTGTCAGTCAATACTTCTCTACAGGCTAGGGTGGCCGGTGTTTGGAGCTTGGAGAGGGAAGAGATGGCAGGAGCAAGTTTTGGGGGTTCCAAATGCTGTGTAGGCAATTGAAAGTAAGGATTTGAGAGAATGGCCTGGAAACACATTCATTACCATGTGTGAAACAGTCAGTGGGAGTTTGCAGGGTGACACAGAGACCCCAAAGCAGTGCTGTGTGACCCCTGAAGGAGCGGGATGGGGAGGGAGGTGGGAGGGGTCAAGAGGGGGGGGCGTCTGCTCTCCCATGGCCGGTTCACGGCGATGCGTGGCGAAAACCACCACAGTGCTGTAAAGCGATTGGCCTCTAATTAAAAATAAAACTTTTAAATTCAACGTTAAAAGACTAACATCAAAAAAAGTAAGGACTTGGCAGAACCAGTTGTCGATATGGAGAGCTGGACAGAGGCTTGATCACAGAGCCGAGGCAGGGGACCCCTCCCTGGTAAGAGAGCAGAGCAAACTGTCTCCGGTAGAGACACCTGACCCGGGTCCAGCAGTGCTCACCAGCCCCCTGGCTAAGATGAGCCCCAAGCCTCGGAGTCAGGGGCCCACCGTGCTGTCCGTGAACTGCGGCTCCAGGAGAGAAAGACCAAGGGACTGTTAGAACCAGGAGTTTCATTTCCTTTTGAATTATCTCTTCTCCTGGACGAATGCATGAACCCAGTATCAGGATCTCCTCTGACGAGGGCGGGGTTTCTGCTCCAAAACCAGACAGCCGAGCCACGCTCAGCAGCATGGCTTGGCTGGCGGGAAGCAGTGGCTGGCACTGCCCTTCTCCTTGAGTGGGGCTGCCAGCTCTCCTGGAAGCTCCTTGTCCGTCCCGTGAAGGACTGCGGTGGGGGAGGGAGACGGTGGGTGATGGTGGAGCATCATGGAGGCTACGCCATGGACGCTGGTGCTGGCTCAGGGGAGATGCCCAAGAAGAGAGGGACAAGGTGCCAGCGGCCTGGATGAGTCCAGGGTCTACACTGGGGGCTCCCAAGTGCTGGTGCCTGGATGCGCCTCAGCTGAATCACCTGGCGAGGGGAGGGGCTGTGGGTCTAGAATATGGGCTTCAGGGGCGTGCTCCCCGAGGAGATTCCTACTCACGCGTCGGGGTAGGACACCTGCGACCTTGCTGCCACCGCTCTGCAGTGTTGCCCAGAACCTGCCCCCAGAGCCTCTGGCGTGATTGGGGCCAGTTCCTGCTGCGAGCCAGCCTCCCTTGGCTTCAGAGCTCAGTTACAACCCTGGTCCCGGACCTGGCACCGGGCTTGGCTCTTCCCCACCCGCCTCAGGTCCCTTCCCCAAGGACTGAGGGAGCCGGTTTGTCTTTCAAATGGTATCCCCAAGCAGCTTCTTTTCTGCCTCCCAGTTCAGAACACCATTGCAAATGGGTCCCCGGAGATCCGGTTGTTTTGCCTGTAGTGCCTGTGCCTAGCGATTGATACGGGAACTTGGGAGACGGAGAAACCTGTTTTCTCCTATTGGTTCTTATCTTGTGATCAAACTCATCTCTAGCCTGGCATCCCCAGAGTGTGGCAGGCAGGGCCAGAGCCCATCCGGAAGAGGTGTGATTATAACCTCATCAGGAGAAGACTGTGAATGAGGCGGAGGGAAGGGGGCGGAGAAGGGAAGGGGAGAGGAGGGGAGGGGAGGGGAGACCGGAAGAGGAGGAGATAGAGGGAGTAACAGCACCTCTTTCTTCCCCACCCCCACGCAAGCCCCCCAGGCACAGCAGCTGGAAACCTGACTCTGATGCATAAAGATAGACCTTCCTCTGGAGCAGCGTTTCCCCCTGGCACTCAGGACTGGGTAATTCTTTGCTGTGGGCACTGTTCTGTGCATGGAAGGATGTCTGGCAGCATCTCTGGCCTCTGTTCACGAGCATCCATCTCCAGTTAAGACAACCGAAAACATCTGCAGACACTGCCAAGCATCCTCTTGGGGGCGAAGTTGCCCTCAGTGGAGAGCCGCTGCCAGATTCCTGACAACCCGCTGGCGGCTTCCCCTGGATCGCGCTCCTGCTCCTGGGTCTCCATCCATGCTTCAGCCATGTGACTTGTAGTCCCTCCCATTAGAGGCCGAGGGCACTGTCCCAGCCCAGTGACGCTGGGGCCCAGCCAGAGACTTGCTTGCGACTGAGCGAGAGCGGGAGACACAGAGTGGCCGGGCCGAGGCCAGACGTTCAGAGCCGTTGCCTGCTGGAGCCGAAACCTCGCGCTTCCGCCCCAGCCTCTCAAGAAGATCACAGCTGGGGTGCCCACTGGCTCCAGGAAGAGGAGGTGCACGCGCGGGGCAATCCATGGCTGGTGCCAGGCCCAGCCAAGCCCAGGCCAGATGAGGCTGCCCCCAGACAACCCGCGGGTGAGTGAGTGAGGATCACGGTCGCTGTGCTAAGCCGCCGGGTGGTTTGCTCCGCAGTGTCATGTGGCAGTAGCTGACTGTCACAGCTTCCGGTTGAAACTGGGAGAATCCTGAACTCCTCACTCTGACTCCTGAGGCTCTACATGGTCTGGCCACTGCCCAGCTCTCTTGGGGGTTGGGCAGGGGAGGAGTAAGCTCACCAGGCTGAAGGAAAAGCAAGAAAAAAGACCCTGACATTGGGTGGCATGAGCTGTCTGTGTTATATATTTGGGGACCTACAGATTATCATTACTGAATGAAGTAAGTCAGACAGAGAAAGGCAAATACATATCACTGATATGTGAAATCTAAAAAACAGAAATGAACTTGTTTCGAAAACAGTAACAGACTCACAGACGTAGAAAACAAACTTATGGTTACCAAAAGGTAAAGGGAGGGAGGGATAAGTTAGGAGAAGGGAATTAACAGTATTCGCCACTACATATAAGACAAACAGTAAAGACTTACTGTAGCGCCCAAGGAACAATGCTCAGGATCTTGCAATAATCTGTGGTGGAAAGAGTCTGAAAATATACATGTATGTTTGTATAACTGAATCGTTTTGTTATACACTTGAAACTATTAATAAGGCAATATTTTAAATCAATTGTGAAAAGAAAGGTCCAAGATGGGGTCTTCAAGGGACAGAAATGTGTCCAGTGTTAGGCAGAGATCAGATCTCCTTTTGGAGACCTGGCGGGCTGTGGTCCATAGAGTTGCAAAGACTCAGAACCAACTGAGGCCATTTAGCACGTGTGCAGACCTGTCTTAACCTGGTTTTCCATGGACAGAGGAGTGTGGTGGGCCACAATCCGTGGGGTCTGCCCATGGGGTTCTCCAGGCAGGGATACTGCAGTGGCTGCTTGCCCTCCTGCAGGGATCTTCCCAGCCCAGCAGCCAAGCCTGCGTCTCTTACAGCCCCTGGACTGTCTGCTGGCTCTAGTCAGAGCTAAAATCCAGCCCGTTAGATGGTAGACTCCGGGTGTGTCCTTATCTCCCCACCACAGATGACGATATTGTTGAGTAAGCTCTTCTTCTGGACCAGACACTAGGCTAAGTACTTAGCATCCAGAATCAATCTTCCCATGCTAATGAGCGTAGTTTGATTATGCCCATTTTGCAGGTGGGAAAATCAAGTTCTTACTTGCCTGAGCTCGTACTAATAGTGGTAATAGAGAGAGAATTCAAACTCAGGTCCGCCTGACGCCGGAGCTCCAGCTCTCAAGCCGCTGCCTGGTCTCCCCCTGGCTAGCACTACACACCCACCACTTTCCAGAACAAACTTTCCCTCTAAGGAGCCAGAGAGAGGTGCTGCCTTTCAAGCGCATGGCACCTTCGGGAGACGAGTGCCACTGCGCTGCCGTCAGAGTCTTCGGTGACTTTCCAGGGCCTGCTGCGGGCTCTGCAGGCTCAGCGACAGCGCCCTCTCCTTCAGCAGCATGGGGTGAGTTCCTGGCTTATCTGAGGGCAGGTCTCTGGGTGCACATTATGGACAGACTCCAGGAGGAAGTTCAGGCTCTGCAGTCTGCCCATGATTAACAGGCAACACCAGTAGAGTGAGGCAACAGATAGGGCAAGATAGGAGGTTGGTTTTGCAGGAGATGGCTGGGGTGAAAGGGTCTCCAGGGGGGCCTTTGGGGCTTAGGGGAGCTTTAGAGGATATATGAACTGTGGTGTTGGAGAAGACTCTTGAGAGTCCCTTGGACTGCAAGGAGATCCAACCAGTCCATTCTGAAGGAGATCAGTCCTTGGTGTTCATTGGAAGGAATGATGCTGAAGCTGAAACTCCAGTACTTTGTCCACCTCATGCAAAGAGTTGACTCATTGGAAAAGTCTCTGATGCTGGGAGGGATTGGGGGCAGGAGGAGAAGGGGACAACAGAGGATGAGATGGCTGGATGGCATCACGGACTCGATGGACGTGAGTCTGAGTGAACTCCAGGAGATGGTGATGGACAGGGAGGCCTGGCGTGCTGCGATTCATGGGGTTGTAAAGAGTCGGACAGGACTGAGCGACTGAACTGAACTGAAGTCTGGACTCCACCCCAACTTGGGATTTAAAGCTCAGGGCTGTATTTCTTTTAAACTTTCTTCCATCTCCAGCTGGTTCCGATTTGGACCCCTGCTTAAGAATTTCTGTCTGAGAGGCTGTGCTCCATGGAGTATCTTCTGCCTGTACGACTCTCTGTTCCATCGTGTTTTGTGGCCAGGGTCTCTGCTGTCACCTCCTCTTCCACGATGCCGTCGTGGGTTTATCATTCAAAGACAGAGCCTTTCCTGAACTCCTTTCTCCATACCTGACATTAGACTCTTCTGAAAGCACCCCAAACTAACACAACCCATAGGGAACTCAGCTTTGTCCCTAAACTTTCTTCTCTTTCTTGGGTTCTCAGCCTCAATAAATACTATCTCCACTCCCTCCAAAAAACCAGAAAAGGTGGGCACCACAGATGAATAAGGGCTGAGGCTTGAAACTGTGCAGTCAGTCCCCCGGGTTTGCACTGTGGCCCCACTGCTCTGGCTGTGTGACTATCAGCCAGTTATTTAACCTCTCTGATCCTCAGTTTCCTAATCTGTAAGATGGGGCAGCAATACGAATGCATCCTAAGGATACGGTTAGGAGTCAGTGAGATGACGCACACAAGATGCTTGGGGCAGCACTCGGCACACAGCCTGGCTCAACTGCTGTGCGCTGTTTTCCTCTTTGAGGCCTCTCTTTTCACTTCTTGTATCCAACTCATCCCGAGGCCTGTCAGTCCTGTCTCCCAAACATCAAGTCCATCCCCTTTACTCATCTCCATGACACCCCTCTGAGCGCAGGTCATCTGTCCAGGACAAGCACACTTGCCTCCTCCCTGGTCCCCTGCTTCCCTCCTACCTGCTTCCGATCTGTTCTCCACACAGCAGCAGCGGAAACAAACTTTTAAAAACATGGATGGGGTCTTGGGATCCTGCCCCTTTGCTGTTTAAGCCTTCAGGCTGTCACAGACTGTCCTCTGCCTGGCCCTCTGTCCACCCCCCCCCCCCCACCACCTTCCCCTGACTCTCCCCTGCACATTCTCAGAGCTGAGCCAAGATGTCACCGGCTGAGGAGAGCCTGATTCCCAGGCCAGATCCCCGGCTCTATGCCTCCAAGGCCCATCTTGCCTGTTCCCTGTTGCAGAGCTTTGCATGCGGCATTACCGTGATTGCCCCGGTCCAGTCTGCTATCTGGGCACGAACACGAACACACCCTCACTTGACAAAAGGAAACTGTGAGTTGAAGCCACTGCCACCTTTGTGATAAGCAACCCCATCGTCACTCCTCTCTGGCCAGCTCCTACCATCACCTTGTGTTATGATTGATGTCTGATATGGGTGCTACCTAAGGCAAGGATAAGTTAAGTCCTCAAGAAAGATGTCTAAGTTCAGTTCAGGTCAGTCACTCAGTCATGTCCGACTCTTTGCAACCCCATGAATCGCAGCACGCCAGGCCTTCCTGTCCATCACCCTCTCCTGGAGTTCACTCAGACTCACGTCCATCGAGTCCGTGATGCCATTCAGTCATCTCATCCTCTGTTGTCCCCTTCTCCTCCTGCCCCCAATCCCTCCCAGCATCAGAGTCTTCTCCAATGAGTCAACTCTTCGCATGAGGTGGCCAAAGTACTGGACTTTCATCTTTAGCATCATTCCTTCCAAAGAAATCCCAGGGCTGATCTCCTTCAGAATGGACTGGTTGGATCTCCTTGCAGTCCAAGGGACTCTCAAGAGTCTTCTCCAACACCACAGTTCAAAA
>SJYC01108453.1:0-24054 GCA_006408675.1 Madoqua kirkii
GAGGTGGGGCGGGAGGGCTCAGAGTTCGAGGTGGAAAGGGAAGAGGAAGAAGGGGGAAAAGAGATGCTGTGTGCACTGCGGGGGTGGGGCTGAGCCCAGGGCTCACACCCACTGTCGAGCCTGATGCCCACTCACTCTGGGAGGAAGGGAAGGGTCGGGGGCCGTTTTCGGGACCGAGGTCTGGGAGGTTGCGCCCCCAGTGATGCTGCGGAGCCGGCCCCCTCCCGGGCCTGTGGGCTCCAAGGGAGGCGTGAGCCCTCTGGGGCCCGCAGGGCGGCCCCACGCCTTCCGGCCGCTGCCCTCGCTCCTCTTGCCCCCTTGCAGGCAGAGCCCAAGAGCCATGGGTCAGCAGCTTGCTTACAATGCCCCCGTGCCGGGCGCCTGGCAACGAGACACCTGTCAGCCCTTCCATCCCCAGGCCTCTGTGCAGAACAGAGGAGAGGAGCTCTTGGCAGCTTCGCGCAGAGTGCGGGTAAAGAGGAGACCGGCGGGGGCGAGATGGGGGCGGAGGACGACGAGTGAATCCCCTGACTCTGCAGAACCG
This sequence comes from Madoqua kirkii, assembly GCA_006408675.1. Classification (NCBI taxonomy): domain Eukaryota; kingdom Metazoa; phylum Chordata; class Mammalia; order Artiodactyla; family Bovidae; genus Madoqua; species Madoqua kirkii. Next base: position 545 of record SJYC01108453.1, read on the forward strand.
ACGAGCTTTTCTGCTTTCTGACCCCATGCCTCTGAACACTGGGCGTCAGCAGGGGTCCCTCCGCGCGGCCGTTTTAATTCTGGCCTCTGCTCCGTGTGGCTTTCTGGAGCCGTCATTGAGCGAGCTCCCCGAAGGAGACATCGACAGAGCCAGGAAAGACAAAACACCGGATCCACTGCCTCCTCGGGGCTGGGAGGGGCTGGCAGGCGGCTGGGGAGCAATCGACATTCCAGCAGCTGCAGCCAGTGGGGCACTGGGCGGCCCAGCTCCAGACAAAGAGCCCGGATCCCTCTTCCCAGCCCGTCCTGGCCTCCTCCCCAGAGGCAGGGGAGGCTTCCTTGGACCTTGTTCAAAGTCGGCCTCATACCTGCTGAGCCCTCAGAAAGGTCAGAGGCTCCTTCCCGCCGGGGTGAGCTTGGGCCTTGAACTTTAAAGGGGAGAGCAAGAGGCTCCTGGGGGCTGTGTGGAGCTGAGGAAGGTCGGGGAGGGGGTTTGGTTGGGACTATGTGCTTGGGGACAGCGGGGGGCCCAGGCCTGCCTACAGAGTCAGCTACGCGAGCAGAGCACCGTGGCTGCCAGCTCCGGCCTCAGCCGCCGCGGCTCACACGCTGACCTGCTTTCCCAGCCCTCCCTCAGCCACATCGAGCGGCCGCCCCTCCGTGGGCTGAGGCCAGTGATGGCAGTGGACGTCTGGCCAGCCCAGCAGGTTGCAGAGGAGACGAAACGATGGTCAGAGCCGGGTTTGTCAACGACAGAGGGGCCGCACAATGTGACAACTTTAATTACTGCTAGGAGGGAAATACTTCTGTTACCATCACGACCGCGACCTAAGTGCCTGATTTGAGTACGTAATCTCTGCCAGGTTTGCACAAGTTAAGTCGTTTGCATAAAAATTTTATGTCATCTATACAAGGACCCTAAAGGGGAAGTGTTATGACCTTTTAATAGATGGGGAAGACGAGTCTCAGTTAAGTGACTTGCTCAGCGCCACCCACAGTAAGTGGCGGGGTCTGAATTGGAGCTACGGCTACCGACCCAGTCTTCCCTCGGCCTGGGGAGTATTTTACCCCTCGTCATATCCCCCTTGCCCTGTCCCCCTTGGAAGTCCTTTCTGCTGGTCATCTGTCCCCAGTTTTGCACCAGCGCAGGGCCCTCTGAGTGTTCCTAGACCTCTGGTCACTCACTATGACACTGCTTTCCCCAGGGACTCTGAGTTCTCTCTGTAGGGCACTGGAAGACGGACAACAGCCGACGGCCATGTTTCAACGGACCCAGAGAGGGGGACCTCAGGGTCTGCGTGCAGAGACCCTGCCACAAAAACTGAGTGTGGATTTAGAAACTCAGCTGAGAGCGTGCGGAGATGTTAGCCCAGGAGACTCCTGGGAGGTGGGGTGTGGAGCGGGCAGGGTCTTTTCTGGGTGTTTGAGGCGACGGGAGGAAAGACCTATGACACAGACCCCGGAGAATGGCGAGGCCCTTGCAACAGCAGGGGCCCCACCTCCTGCTCTGTTGTCAGCCTGCAGTCTGGGAGTGGGCCCCTCCAGCCACCTCCAAACGTGGAAGCAGCCTCCATCCTCCATCCCTGGAGGTTGAGGGAGCCACGAGAGACAGCATAGGAGACTTCCCAGAACCCGTACGTGGGAGTCAGCCAAACGGGAGGCCAGTTCTCATCCTATCACCTCTCGGTGGTGTGATGCTGTTTCCTCAGTCTGAGCCCCTTTGGGGCCAGATTTTTTCCTATCTGTAAAATAGGGATAATAAGTCATCCCATAGATATTACAAAGATTAAGCACGCACAGTCAGGCACAGACATGAAGTGAGGGTTATCGCCTGATACAGGTGCAGACAGTTCAGCTGAGGTCCCTGGACACACATCTGCAAGGCATCGTGATACCTTTGAGAACAGGGTGATGAAGAAGAGGTGGACATTTGGGGCCACCAAGAGTGGGATGAGCTAACTTGGGTCACGAGCAGCGGGCAGGCAGTGCTGGCCGACCACTGGGTAAGGAAACTTTGGAGGGATTCTTCGTGGGCAGGGAGGTGGATTGGATGGCTCCTGAAATCCCACTCTGCCTTCACAGCTCTGTCTGGCCTGGGTCACTCTGCTCTTCCCTGACGCTTAGCTAGACGAATGTCAGTGTCTGCTCAGCTGATCAAAGTGAGGACTGGGCCCACTCTGCAAGGCTCCACTGCGCAGCTGTGCCATAGCAGGGGCTCAGCAAAGACTCTGAACGGTGATGATGAGGACAGATTGGCAGAAAAGCCCAGGGCTGAGCAGTAAGAACTGCCGGTGACAGGACGCAGCTCTTCCAGGTTAGCTTGAGACCGGCGTGTGGACACTCTGCCACACGGCTGGCACTGGGCTGAGGGCGAGGCTCCAAGACGAGCGCTGCTGAGCTCCTGCCTGGGCCAGTGGGAGCCAGTTCAAGGTGGTAAGGCTGTCAGAGGTTGATATGGGACACCACAGGGCCAGAGGAGGGGCCAGCCCAGAGGAGATGAGCCCTGAGACGATCCTCCCAAATAGAGAAGTTAGGAAGAGTGATGGCTGAGAGAGAAGATGTTCCAAACAGAGAGAAGGAGGCCAAGGGGAAATATACACACATATAAACTATCTCAAAAGTGGTCAACTGGTCTACCAAGCTATTTTGTTCCCCATGATATTTCAGCACTCTGTACAATGCTTGGCAATAGCGGGTCCTCAATAGACACTCTTCAAATGAATGATGAAGCCAATGCTTACATATCACTTATTAATTTAGCTTATACATAGCCCGATGAGGCAGGCACTATTATTTTGAGCTAACTTGGGTCACGAGCAGCGGGCAGGCAGTGCTGGCCGACCACTGGGTAAGGAAACTTTGGAGGGATTCTTCGTGGGCAGGGAGGTGGATTGGATGGCTCCTGAAATCCCACTCTGCCTTCACAGCTCTGTCTGGCCTGGGTCACTCTGCTCTTCCCTGACGCTTAGCTAGACGAATGTCAGTGTCTGCTCAGCTGATCAAAGTGAGGACTGGGCCCACTCTGCAAGGCTCCACTGCGCAGCTGTGCCATAGCAGGGGCTCAGCAAAGACTCTGAACGGTGATGATGAGGACAGATTGGCAGAAAAGCCCAGGGCTGAGCAGTAAGAACTGCCGGTGACAGGACGCAGCTCTTCCAGGTTAGCTTGAGACCGGCGTGTGGACACTCTGCCACACGGCTGGCACTGGGCTGAGGGCGAGGCTCCAAGACAAGCGCTGCTGAGCTCCTGCCTGGGCCAGTGGGAGCCAGTTCAAGGTGGTAAGGCTGTCAGAGGTTGATATGGGACACCACAGGGCCAGAGGAGGGGCCAGCCCAGAGGAGATGAGCCCTGAGACGATCCTCCCAAATAGAGAAGTTAGGAAGAGTGATGGCTGAGAGAGAAGATGTTCCAAACAGAGAGAAGGAGGCCAAGGGGAAATATACACACATATAAACTATCTCAAAAGTGGTCAACTGGTCTACCAAGCTATTTTGTTCCCCATGATATTTCAGCACTCTGTACAATGCTTGGCAATAGCGGGTCCTCAATAGACACTCTTCAAATGAATGATGAAGCCAATGCTTACATATCACTTATTATTTAGCTTATACATAGCCCGATGAGGCAGGCACTATTATTGCCTCATAGATGGGAAATAGAGGCAGAGACACTAGCAACTTGCTCAAAGTCAAGTGACTTGAAGGAGCTAATAATCAGCAGAGCTGGGATTCAAGCCTGAAAGGTCCTACTGGAGTGAAGCCCTACTATGCTCCCTGACTGCTGAGCAGCACTCTGTGCAGGGACCACACACAGGCGTATGCCAGTTTCCTGCTGCTGCTGCCAAGTTGCTTCCGTCGTGTCTGACTCTGTGCGGCCCCATGGACGGCAGCCCACCAGGCTCTCCCGTCCCTGGGAGTCTCCAGGCAAGAGCACTGCAGGGGGCTGCCATCGCCTTCTCCGGCTAGTTTGCTTGCCTGCCCTAAAGGAGTGTCGCAGATTGAGTGGCGTGAGTGACAGAAATGTGTCTCCTCGCACTTTTGGAGGCCAGCAGTCTGGGCTCAGGGTGTTGGGAGTCTGGCTTCTTCTGCAGCCTCTCTTCTTGGCTCGGGAATGGCTGCCTTCTTCCTGCGTCTTCACATGGTCTTCTCCCCCCATGTGTCTGTGTTCAAGTTTTCTCTTCCTACAAGGACACCAGTTGATTTGGATTAGAGTTCACCCTAATGATCCCATTTTAACTTTTCTGCCTCTTTAAAGGCCTTGTCTTCAAGTGAAGCCACATTCCGAGGCACCGGGGTTGTTAGGATTTCAACGCCTGAGTTTGGTTGGAGGGAACAGTGCAGCCTATAAGAGGTTCGCGGCATAGGTGGGGGATGAAGCTGGAGTTAGCGGGATGGGAAGGACTCAAACCCTGCTGAGTCTTTGCAGGAAAATGTACATCCAGTTTCATCTGGAGACATGGGCCAGAACCTAAGCAGGCCAGCTGAGCCATCACATGCTCTCAGACTCTTTGCTACGAGGATTACTTCAGGGGGACAAAAGCCGTAGGGTCAAGGGTTCCACTTTGCAGCTGAGAAGCGAGAAGAAGCGGTAACAGCACGACATCGCCATCCTGCAGTTCCAATAGTTGCTCCGGTCAGGGACGCACGGACGGCTCCTGTCTAACTGCAGCACATCCCCATTTGAAGATCCAGCAGTGTTAACCCGAACATTGTAAAATTAACCAAGCCACGCCCCCCACCAAACCAAACTGATAAACGGTGCGATTAAACTGGAAGGCGCCACCGATTACAAAGCAAGGAGAGAAGCAACTGAAGACCACAGCGTACTCAGGACCACCCCGCTGACTCGCCGATAACGGGGTGTCCCCCTCCCGACTTGGGGGACGGACACCGCCTGCTTGAGCGTGCGCACAGTGGGAGCTGTGTGATGCCGTCAGGTGTGTGAGGCAGCCAGACCCCTTCAGAGACAGGCGCGTCTCGGGCCTGAGCTGGTGATCTCTGTTAATCACTCGCTGCATAGGTTAATAATGAAGAGGTCTCAGTGTGAAGTCAAAACAAAAGCTCGTGGAAACCCAAGCCACTCGCCTGGAAGGATGAAAGGAAAAATCTGATTATGAATTCATTCCTGGTCCATCAGCTGACCCTCAAGGTCCCCCAGTGAGCTACAAACAGGACTCTGAAAATTTCCTCTTGTAGAGAAATAGCTCAGACTCACCACTCGCTGACCTGCACCCAGGGCTGTATAGTGTAATATGGGACCAGATACAGATGGAACATATTTAAACACATCCTCAGCGAGAGATATGAGCGCTTTCTAAATTCACACTTTAAATCCCAAAGAAACTGAGCGACAATCTTCAACAGTTTATGTGCCAGCAGAAAGAGTTCTAGACAGAGAGAAAGAAGGCCCGAGGTCCATTTATGTGGCCAGATGCAGCTCAGTGACCAGTGAACGTTTTAATCTTCTCTTACCTATAAATGTGCTCATTTATACAAGGCATGGCTAAGATTCTTCAAGGTCTGTGCTCCTATGGATACCTTCTGTTACTTGTTCCAATTCCTTTCCCCACCCCCTCTCTGCATTAAGTTATTTACTGCTATATGACAAGTTATCATCTCAAAACATAGAAGCTTCAGACAGCAGTTTTTAATGCATCAGTTTCTGTGGGTCAGGAAGCCAGGTGCAGCTTAGACAGGGCCGCCGGCTGAGAAGGTCAGCTGGGGCTGCGGTGTCACCGTGAGGCTCGGGGGGGTGGACCTGTGTCTAAGCTGACACCAGCAGTCACGGTCAGGATTCAGCTCCTCGCAGGTCTTTGCACTGAGAGTCTCCGAGCCTCGGGAGCTATGGTCTGGGGGCCGCCCTCACTGCCTTGCCACGTGAGCCTCTTTAGGGCAGCTCACGACAGAGCAGCTGAATTCATCAGAGTGAGCAGGGAGGGGCCAGAGGAAGTGCGTGCAAGACAGAGGCCACAGCCGTTTGTAGCCTAACCTCAGAAACGACTTCTCATCACCTTCACCCTGCTTTCCCTCTAAGAAGCAGGCACTGGATCCGGCCCACAGTCAAGGGGGGAGATTACACCAGGTTGTGGAAGCAGAAGATGGGGGCCATTGGGGACCGTTTTGACCACCCTGATTTTTAAAATGGAATTTTATGTATCCATTTATTTTGGCTGCATGTGGGCTTAGTCCCTGGACCGGGGGTGTAACCCGTCACTGCCCCTGCAGTGGAAGCTACCACTGGGCTGCAAGGCAACTCCCTCCCGGGGGACCCTTTTAGAAGCGACCCACCACACTCCCCTCTCCACCGAACTCTTGGCCCCATGGGTCACCAGGGACCACAGTTTTTCTTCTTGGACTTTTGCAAGAAAAGGCGTGAGAAGTGGGAAGCAGAGACGTGGACGAATGTGATGTAGGTGAGCCAAGCAAACCACCTGGGATGGGTGCCCTAGGAGGAGGAGGGAGGGAATGGGCACAGACGGAGCCCTGCTGCTGTTACCGGGACTGTGACAGCCAGACCCCACGGGCCGCTGCATCTTCAAACCGCAGAGAACCTGGGAGAAATGACAGGGTTCACGCACATTCGATGGGACCCTTTCCAATGGTTCAGGAGGTCTCTTGGCCCCAAATCCTCCAACTTCAAACAACAATCTCAGGGAGAGAAAAGAAAAAATTTAAAAGGAACTCCTAAAGCCTCTTTAAGAAGGTTAATGGGGGATTCTCTCCACCCCATCGGGGTGCCACTTTCTTGTCGTGGCAAGCTGGGGATCAGGTGGATGCTTCCTGGCTTGTGGAAGAGAAAAGTGGTGCACATCTCAGTGGTCTTGCCTCCTTTCTTGCCTTGGACCAGTGGCATGAAGAAGCAGGCAACCCAGAGGGCAAAAGGCAAGATGTGCTGCGGTGCCTGAGATCCACTTGACCCTTGTAAATATTTAGTTACGAGTTGAATTTCAGCTCAGAGTTTGGCCTCAGGGATGTGGTTTCAACACCCTACAGCTCCCAGTGGTCGAGCCAGCGGGGGCCAGGTTGAGGCCTTTGGGGCACAGTTTTAAAGAGGGCCTCATTCTCAAGTGTGCAGGACAACCCTAGACCTGGCCCTGGGGTAGACTAATTGGTTATGTGATTATTTGTTCAGGGTCAGCCTCTCCATCTACACAGATCTTCCATGTCTGATTTTTTTGCCACTGTGTTTGCGGTGCTCCCTGTGGGGTCTGGCATTTATATGTGGGATGAATGAATGAATAAGTCAAAGATTCAATCAATAACCCTCCACCGAGTGAGAGTCTGTTGATCCATCAAGGCCCAACTCAAAGGCTCTTTCCCCTGCAACCTTGCAGCGTTGCGGCCCCTTCTTGTCTTCTCAACACACTCCATACGCCCCGTGCCAGCCAACAGGGTGCCCATCAGCGAGATCAAGGATGGTGCTTAAAAGCTTGGGTTCCAGGTCATACAACTGGGGTTCACATCCCCTCTCCATCTCGTTAGCTCTGTGACCTTAGCCGGCTTGCTTAACTTCTCCAGATCTCAGTTTCCTCATCTGCCACTTGGAGACCATCATAGCTGTGTCATAAGGATTAAAGACACAGATACATGTTAACCACTCAGAATGTTGCCAAATGCATAGTGAGTGCTTCGTGAAAGCTGGCTGTTCCCCGCATCAGCTCACGTCTCATCCTGCGCGGTAATTATCGCTCGATTGGGCTGTGAACGCCTCAAAAGCAAGGGCTGCAGCTTATATTAGCATCTCTTCTCCTGGACCCCCTGGGCTGTGTCTCCTGATTCACTCTGTGGGCGGCTTGGCCTCAAGCAGACAGAAGGGAGCCTTGACCTCTGAGACTAGCTCTGCGACCTCCTGTCTCTCCACTTCCACTCCCCAGTACCCTCACGTGGTACAGACCCCTCGGCCCTTGGAGATGCTTGGGAAGTTCTAGGCCCCCAGTTCCTACGTCCCCACCCCCTCATTAATCTTGATTAGGGAGTCCTTGCACCGGAGTTAATTTTCCTGTAGATGCCTCTCAGTCATGTCGCAAGGACTCTCTGCCAAGCTAATGAGGAGTCGTGGTCTTGCCATGTTATTACTTATCTAATGAGCACACAGGCTTCTTTGGGGGTGGGGGGTGGGGGGAGGTCAGGGAAGATACCAGGAAAAAGGGAGAAAGTTGAGATTTCCAGGGAGATGGGGTGTGGGTGGTGCGCCTCACAGGACGGAGGGAAAAGCCCAGCTCCTGGCTTCTCCTCCCCCTGGACTGGCCCCTGGAACTCAGGCTGGGCCATCGGGGGCTGCCCAGACTTGAGCCCAGGGCCCCGTGGGGTGGGGGTCAGGCCACACCAGCCCCTCCCCGCCCCTGTGCAGGTAGTGAGAGCCATGGCTTGCAGCTGGAAAGTCCTGGTGAGGAAGGCGGAGGCCAGCTGGGCTGTTCTCGGGGGTCTGGGGCTGTGGGAGGCCTATTTGGCTGCAAGCAGGGCAGACTGTCAAGGCCAGGCTGGGTGACTGGGAGGCCAGGGCAGAGCGTCTGCCTTCTCTAGGCAGCCTGATCTCCCGCTCAGTGTTCCAGTTCTAAAGAAGGAGAAGGATTCCCTGCCTGCCCCTTGGGGAATGGAAAGTGGGGTGATTGGGATGGTCCCATAGACTGACATTACAGGAGGACCAATTTGTCCAAAAGGACGGAGCCTAGCTTGGATGGGGAGAAAGCAGGCATGGTGTCACGGCCCTCTGCTGCCTCATGAGCGATTTTCTTTCGTTCCTCCAACAGAGAAAGATGTGTTAGGAGCCCCGTAGATGCTGCAGCATGGCGAGGTCGGAGAGACCCCCCTCCCACCGTGCGTCTCCCAGGCATGGCACACTCTGGAGGGCGCACGGGTCACAAGCTTCCACCAGGGATGCAAGTGACCTGTGGATCGGGGGTTGTGACATCCAAGGCAATTTCAAAACCCGGTGGGCTCAGGGCCAGGGAGGTGGCACCACCCAGCGGGTCAGGTGGGTTTTGACCACTGGCCACGTGACATGGAAGTTCACGTCTCTGGGTCTCACCTGCTTCACTCTTAAAGTGACTGTTTCTTTAGCAGACTGACGTGTATTATAGTTAGCAAAGACCTGGCACATAGTGGGTTCAGGATCCAGAATTAGGCCCAAGACTTTAGAGACTCTCTCAGGGAATGGTGCAAAAGGTCAGGCTTGAAGGAGGAAACCAAGCCAGACAGGACAAGGCAAGATGGTTCTAGAAGGTCATTGGGTTGAAAGACATGAGGATGCACAGGCCGATTTAAAGGTGGATGTGAAGCGAGCTGGCAGAGCCATCTCCCCAACTAGATGGCAAGGCCCTTGGAGTTGGTGGTCCTTTCTCCACTGGACTAGGCACTGCCCAGGGAGGGTGTACCTCTCCCCTCAGTGTGGTGTTTAACATCAGACTCTGGAGCCGACTGCTGCTGTTTGATTTCTTTTCCCCCAGCCACTTCTTAGCTGCATGGCCTTGGGTGAGCCTTAGTTTTCACATCTATAAAATGGGGTAATGGCACCTACCCTGTGAGACGCGTGCACGTAAATCCTTCATTGTGTCTAAAGTGTCCACCAGTGCCTTCATCATCCTCTGCTGTGTAGCCGATCACCCCAAAACTTCAGAGCCTCAACCGGCAGCACTTACTGACGCATTGGGGGTCTGGGCTTCAGGCACGGCTTAGCTGAGCCTCTGGTTCAGAGTGTCCCCAGGCTGATTGGCCACGGCTGCGGCCACATCAGCTTGACCGGAAGAGGAGCCGGGGCCCCTCCAGGCTCTTTCCCGCGGTGGCTGGCGGCCTCAGCGCCTCGCGGGCTGTGGGATGGAGACCTCAGCCCCTCGTCCTGTTGTTGGCCTCTCTTGATTCCTTCGCACATGGGCTTCTCCAGCGGGCAGCAGACAACACTGCAGCTGGCATCATCAGAACGGGCGAGGGAGGGGCCAGGGCAAGCACCACCCAGACCAAAGCCACAGTTCTGTGACCCAGTCTCGGGAGCGGGTTTCCCAGGTGGCTCAGCGACAAAGAATCCGCCTGTGAAAGGGGGAGATGCAGTAGACGGGAGTTTGACCCCTGGGTCGGGAAGATCCCTTGTAGGAGGAAATGGCAACTCACTCCAGTATTCTTGTCTGGAAAATTCCACGGACAGGGAAGCCAGGTGGCCCACAGTCCGTGAGGTCAGAAAAGATTTGGAAACGGCTGAGCACCACACGTCTCAGGAGTGGCACCCTGTCACATCTGCCTGTTCTGTCCCCGAGAAGCCAGTTACTCGGTCCAGTTCACGTTGAGGGGAGATTACGAGGTGTGGACACCAGGAGGTGGCCCCCGCCACTGGGACTTGCACGCCTGGTGGGCTGTGGGGAGGGCTGGGCACGGGGACACACCCTCTTCCTTCACTGCACCTTGCTAGCACCTGGAGAAAAGCCTGGCACTTTTGTCCAGAACCTGAGTAGGGCTCCCCTCGGGGCAGGAGCTGGGCAGGGAAGGAGTCCTCTCTCCCCACTGTCCTCCTCTGAGCACCCAGACAGGGTTTTGCTGAGCCCAGAACAAGCCCCGGAGAGCCTCTGCCCACCCCCTTGAGAGGCCTGTTGTTCCATTGCAGGGGTTTGCTCTGGCCTCCTCCATTCTGCCCAGAAGGAGATGTGCCCAAACTGGATTTGCTGCCAGGGTCAAATTTGCAGGGCTTCATCCCCAGCTGTCACCTGCCTCTGAAACAGAGAGCTTTCCTCCCGGTGGGACCTCTCACTCGTGGCCACTCCCCCAGATCAGAGCCCATCAGCTTCAATCAGCCCCCACCCCTGACCCCAGACATTTCTAGGCCTCTCTCCCCGGCCCTGGTGGTGGCTCCTAACCAGGGCCATCATTCCCCCCCTCCCGGACCCTCCTCCCCATTTTTCACGCAGCCGCCAGAAAGGTCCTTCAACACGCAAACCAGGTGGCGTCATCCTCCCGCTGAGCGTCCTCCAGCGGCCTCCGCTGCCCTGGAATAAAATCCCGGCTCCTACCCATTCCCCGCCCCGTCTGCTCTCCTCTCGTGCTTGGTTCATCTTCTAGCACACCCCAGGCACCGCCAGCCATTTCCTGAAGCTCCTGAAATTCTTCCTCCCTCAAGGCTTCTCTCCCGTCACTTCCTCTGCTCTTATCCAGCCAGATTGCCACCTCTTCAAGGAAGCCTTCCCTGACTGCACCATGCTCCCATTACACTGTTCACATCCTCTTGTTTCGTTGCGTCCTGGTACCGATCGCAACCTGTCCTCATTTTGGCTCAGCTGTTAACCTGTTTAGTGTCTGTCTTCCCCCGTGATGGTCAGCTCCGTGAGGGCCAGGAGGATGCGGGCTGGCCAAGATCAGCGGGCTGTGGGACAAACGAATCCCCTTCTGAGGATTACAGCACGGTCCCGGCTCCCTTCCTGTCTGCGGGCTCACCTCACTCAGCCTCCCTGTCCACAGCCTCCAGATGAATTCAGGTAAAGCACAGCTCTGAGCACTCCCATCTCCAGACCTGACTGCCCAACGGTATCTGCGACACTTGCCTTCAGGTTCAAGGTCGGGCCCAATCATTTCCCTTACACCCTGCTCTGTTCAACTGGAATAAATATTTGCTGATTTCCTGAACGTCCCCTGCCTTTTTCTATCTCTGGGCTTAACCTGGTATTTCTCCCTCTGCCCGGAAAGCATTTTTCTCCTTTAGAGACAGATGTGTATACTCATCGCAGCTCAAGTCACCTCCCCCAGGAAGCCCTCCCTGGCCGCCTGTTTTTGTGAAGATGGGGGAACTTGGTATCTGGGCCAGGCCTGGATTTGTGCCCTCTCTTCTGCCTCTTGCAGTGTGTGGTCTTGGGCAGGTCACCTAGAGGGTCTGGGCCCGTGAAGTGGGAATAGTCAACAGCCCTGGCCGTCAGCGTTGCTGAATGAAATCCTCTGTGAGAAAGCACCTGGCCAGGGGCTGCTGCAGAATGGGAGTCGGCAGCCATGGCCACGCTCACTGGCGACTCCTGGCTCTCCCTCACACTTAACTCTTCCCGCGATGCACTTGGTGGCCTTGTCTCCCTCTGTCCACGCTGGGCAGGACCACACCTGCTCCCCCTCTGTCCCCTAACTCTGCCTAACAAGGGGCTTGCTTTGCACTGTGCAGGGTCCATGGAGAGTCTGCTGAATGTTTCTGACCCTTCTTTTCCTCTGAATATTCTTCCTTTTCAGAGAAAGCAACCTGATGCCATTGTATATTCATTCACGCACAGAGCTTGCATCACGGAAACGCCCGAGCTTTTTATTTCACGGCTCTGTGGAACTTGCTTTCTAGAATTTTGGAACTGCCTTTGTTTATTCGGCCAACAAACATCCACCAGGACTATGGTGTGTGGGTCCCCTCCCCCCAGTAACGTCTCCAGCCTCCTAGCAGCTGTCAGCAGTTGCCAAGGACATGTGGGTCCCCCTTTCCTGTGTCTGCGAGTTTTCTGGGATGGCTCTTTCCAGCTCCACTCTGCCTCTGCAAGGAGGCCCGCGAGACGCAGGACCCGTGTGGGCAGAGGACTGTGAACCTGCCACGATCCGCTGCAAGCGTAAGGGTGTCGGGTCCCCTGCCCCCAGGCTCCCGGGTGCCTTCCAGCCTCTCTGGCCACGCTCACACCTTTAGAGGCAGTCGGGGGCGCCTGGCAGACAACATCCCACGAAGCCTCCCTCCTTAGAGAGAATCGACTGTACGGTCCACTGATCCTGCTTCTGGGTGCACATCCGAAAGAATGGAAAGGGCTTCGCAGTGGACTGCTCACGAGAGCCAAAAGATGGGGGTCGGGTGAGTGCCCACCAACAGGCGGCTGGGTGAACAAGGCACGGTCTGCCCACACAGTGGAGTATCATCCAGCTTTGAAAAGGAAGGAAGCTGTACCATATTCTACAGCACCGATGAATCTCAGAGACAGTATGCCAGGTGCAATAAGGCAGTCACTAAGAGACAAATACCGCCTGTCTATTATGTGTGACGGACTTGGTCAAAGTCATAGATGCAGAAAGCAGAGTGGTGGGCGTCATGGGCTGGGGCGAAGGGAGAATGAGGAATTACTGATAATGGGGATGGAGTCTCAGTTTTGCGAGATGAGAAAGCTCTGCAGATAGGTTGTTCAACAATCTGAATATACTCACTACTGGACCAAGCAGTTGAAAACAGTTAAGGAAGGAAAGGAAAGTCACTCAGTTGTATCCGACTCTTTGCGATCAGGTCTCCCGAATTGTGGCTCTTCCCTGGTGGCTAAGAGGTTAAAGTGTCTGCCTCTAATGCAGGAGACCTGGGTTTGATCCCTGGGTTGGGAAGATCCCCTGGAGAAGGAAATGGCAATCCACTCCAGTATTCTTGCCTGGAGAATCTCATGGATAGAGGAGCCTGGTGGGCTACAGTCCATGGGGTCGCAAAGAGTTGGGCACAACTGAGCGACTTAACTAACTAAACTAACTAACTCCCGCATTGTAAACAGACGCTTTACCGTCTGAGCCACCAGGGAAGTCCAAAAGCAGGTAAGATGGTACATTTGATGTTGTGTGTACTTTACCATGATTTTAAAATGTTTAGAAAGAGACTGAGGTGAACAGAGAAGCCTTCCTTGGAACAACACTTGAGCAAGGAGGGAAGGCCCTGTGAGAGCTGACCTTGGCCTCTGACAGCCGCCTCCTCCTGAGAGTCCTCCAGCTTTCACCTCTATTACCGCCAGGTTGGCCAACCATCTCCTCTTTCTTCGTAGCCCATGTATGGATTCACCTCCTTTTCACAGCTGACTGAGGCTGGTGTGTCCAGCTTTCTTATAAACAGAAAAAAATTAGAAAGAAAATAGAGGAAAAAATCAAACTGGAAAGGACAGGTTTCTGATCCAACAGCTGCCAACCTGCTCCTCCAGATTCTGAGCCCTGTGATTCTACATGGGCTTCCTCTGACGGCCTGCCTTAATTGTCCGTTTACAAATCAAGGAGACTTTTCCTATCAGTTACATCATGCTGGGCCCTCACCAAGCCCCTCTCCTTCTCTCGGCCCTGGCTTCCCTCATCCGGGGTCCACCGCAGCCTCAGAGGTCGGCCCACTGTCCCTGTCCTGCGTGAGGGGCTCCCTTTCGTCGGTGCTGAGGGTGTTAGTCGCTCAGTCGTGTCCAACTCTTTGCGACCCCATGGACTGTAGCCCGCTGGGCTCCTCTGGAGTTCCATGGAATTCTCCAGGCAAGAATACCAGACTGGGTTGCCATTCCCTTCTCCAGAGGAATCTTCCTGACCCAGGGATCAAACCTGGGTCCCCCACCTTGCAGGCTGATTCTTTACCATATGAACCACCAGGGAAGCCCAGACATCGGTGGTGTTGGGTATTTTCCTTGTCTCATGCCAGCCTGGTCTCTGGGCCTTTAACCTTGGCATTGCCTCCTGGGTTGTGCCTCTTCTGACCTTCCAGATGCAGTCGCGGGCATCTCTCCGTCAGCGGCTGCGCCTCCCTCCCTAGGGCTGTGGGGCCCTTTGGTGATGAAACCAGCACAGTCGAGACCCCGAGCCCTTGACTTTCTAGCCGCTCCGAGACAACTTGCCCCGGGGAGAGCAGCCTGCATCCCTTCCTGATGCTCCCACAGGCCAGGATGCGAGTTCAAGAGACGAGAGGCCAGAGTTCAGCATCCTTTGCCCCTCTGTGGCCCCAACCGTGACCCTCAGAGAGCTCTCAGTGCTCCAGATCCCATTCTCTACCTGGGCATGTCCTCCCCCAAAGCCTTTGATTTCTCTCTCTGACTCTGGGGATCCGGCAGATGAAAGTCATTCTCTGCTTCCGTCTCTGCCTAATGAAGGCAGGCTGGACCCAGATTTCAGAGGTGGAGACAGCCTCACAGCCCCCTTGAGGACCCCAAGCTCACTCCCACCAGCGTCACCACGGGGCTGCTTAGAGGCCCACCCCGTGGGCTGGCGGCACATCCCGCAGTCCCAGTGTCCTGGCATCCTTAGGGGCCGGCGGTCAACCCACAGACTGCGGCTCCCTTGTGGCCACGAGAAGAAAGATGCGTCTTGCCCCTGATTCAAAGCTGGGCTCCTCCACTCCCTAGACTGTGGCCATGTACCCGTTTCTCAAGCATGATGAGCGCTGGCTTCCTCATCAATAGACAAAATGACACACCGCCTCTGAAAGTGTCCCTGTCATGTCCAAATGCCAAAATACATATGAAGCATCCAGCCCCGCAGGTCAGCAAAGCTGTCTCTCTCCTCCTCTCTGCGATGACCGAGGCAGCCTGCAGAGCCACCAGGGCCGATGTTACACCAGACACGGCCTCGCACCTTTGCTCACCTGCCCCAGATGGATGGCTGGGGAGGAGTCACGGCAAGCTGCCCTCAGTTGTATATTACAGTTCTCCAAGCCCACTGCAAATTCTTCATGTCTCTTTTCTTTCAAAAAGACTGGGGAGGTGACAGGGCAGGCATGATTAGCCCCACTTTTATAGACATTGACACTGAGGCCCAGAAGAAGCAAGAAGGGGCTTCGGTCAAGGTCACACCAGCTGGTAAACAGTGGGGTTAAGGAGAGGTCTTAGATCTGCTCTTGCTTTAAAATCTTCTGTTCTGGAAAGTTTGCCAGGGCACCCTCTGGTTCTCAGGAGCCCATGAGGGCCCCGTTCTAAGGAGAGAACGCAGCCGGGGAGAGCAGCAGCTTCAGATCTCGTGGAGCCTGTGTCCCGGCTGAGCTAATTGCCATGCTCCCTCACACTCACACCGAGCCTGCCTTCCAGAGAGACCCTAAAGTGCTTCTGAGCTCCTCGTACATATTTATATGCCTGCGTGTGCGATAAAAATAAACCCACTTCACCCAGCGCTGAAACGCAGCCACTCGCGGTGTGAAATACGGGGCTTATCGAACAACGGCAAGGAAAGCTCTCTGGAAGAGACTCCTGTCCCTCCTGACATTGCAAGGGGGCAGCTGGAAGGAGGCGGGACTTAATTATCTTGGTAAGTAAGCGTTAGACTCGGAAGCAGGGAGACAAGTGGTCCCCAGGCACCCAGGACACCTTCGATTCCTTTCTGGGATGGAGAGCTCGTCCTGCCCGAGGAGACAGAACTCTCTAAAGAGCAATGTGGGCCCCTTCACACACAGCCCTGAGCCTCACTCCCAGAAAGCCGGCTTGCAGGTCTCATGGGCTTACTCATCTCCTCCTGGGCCCCGTAGTCCACCACGCGCCGCTTCTGCCCCTAAGGGAAGGTGTCGGGAGGCTTCGGTGATCTCACATGTCTTGGAACAAGAGCCAGCACCTCTGTCTGGGGTCCATTCAAGGCAGCCCTAAGTCAAGGCCATCATTCTGGAGAGGCTGAGCGTCTTTTCTGAGCATGCCAATTTTTCGGTGATGCCTTGGCTCTGCTCTGATTGCTGATGCCGAACCTTGCTCTGGATGTCTGGCTCTCTGCGTCCCTTCCCCCCTCCTTCCTTCCCTTCCTTCCCTCCATGTGCTTTGCCCATCTCACCACCATACTCTTAACCCCTGGGGCAAACACAGAGAAAGCATCTAAGGCAGAGTCCCAGAACTAAGGACAGCGAAAGCTGAGCCGTGGGGCGTGAGTAAGAGCTTGCCAGCCTAAAGGATGTGCATGGCACGTGGGGGCAGGTAAGGCAGAGGGCAGTGAGCAGACAGGGAGGCTGGAGGGGTGTTGCAGGCAGAGGGACAGCATGTATAAACGCCGAGAATCAAGAGAGCGCTCACGGGCACAGCGGCCCCAGAGGTGGGCCCAGCGTGACGTTAAGACCCGCGCCAGCTGTTCCGGGACGTGGCTCTGGTCTTCTGGCCACGGAGTCGGTGGAGGGTTTTAAGGAGGCTGTCCTGCCCAGGCTGTGGCCCCTGGTGTGTCCGGGGGACCTGCAGAGTTGGGGAGCAGGGGCCGTGCTTCACGTGCAGGCTCAGGTCCTCGGAGCTGCCCAGGGCTCAGTTCTGAGACGCTCCTTCCTTCCGTGAGAGCCTGAAGGGCTGAGGACTGGGGGCACAGCAGGAGCTGGGGGGCCCGGGGAGCCATCTTGGAAGGAGGAGCTAAGTGAGCAGGCGGGCGGGGCAGGACCCTGACAGCAAAAAGGCCAGGCGGGCAGCCCTGACGCTGGCATTCAGGCCTCCCGCTGGGGAGCCAAAACCTGCTGACCGTGAGCCCCTTAAGGGCACAAACTTGCTCCCCTGGCACCCAGATCAGCGCCTGATCCAGGGGTGAAGACCTCCTCAACGCCCTTAGAGGAGGTGGGCCCCTCTTGGAAGCCTTTATTTAGGGATGGGGCATCTGCTCTGCCCGTGGCGCAGGAAGGGAGAGAGAAAGACGAGGACGGTGAAGCGGCCTCAGGCCCAGGTGAGACATCACCTGTCAGGGGCCATGGGGAGCTAGCCTGGCCTCTGCCTCTTAGAAACGGGAACTCCGGAGCCCAGAGAAGTGGAATTATCTCCCTGTAGTATAAGCTGAATTGAGATTTTCCTCCAATGTTTCAGGACCTAGAAACTCAAGAGAGGAAGCAGGCTGCCAGTGAGAGGAGGGAATTGTCAGCCCTCACCAGCGGGCTTTCGTGATTAACTGGAGCATTTCTGTTACAGACACCGTTTTACTCCCGACTGCACAACTGACCCGGTTAGCTGGATCTTCCTTTCTTGTTTCCTGGCCCCGCCAGTAACCGTGACTCCGGCTTTGACAGAGTGGTCCTGGAGGTGCCAAGGAGCAGTGTGAAATGTGCCCAGGGCTTCCATTACGACCTAGGGAGACCAGACACACAGGTGAACTGACTGAAGAGAAGGTTGCTGCACTGTGTTGTGAAGACTACACACACCTCAGATAGTGAGCTTGCAGTGAGCTGACAATCTTGCTTTGGGTCTCAGTTTTCTCATCTATAGTATTATGGACCCATCACACAATTGTGACTAGCTAAGGACTTTATGTATATATGTTTGTGACATCATGCCCCCCTGTGAATATGCTAAAGTTTAATGGACTCTTGAAATAGGAAGCTGGTTTGTTTTACATAACATAGACCCTCACATCTAAAAGGTTGTAAAAATAGAACAAATCACATATTGGATGTCGCCACCTGTTGTCTCTGGGTGGTATTGCAGTTTGGCGAGGAAAGCACGACATTCTGCTCTTGAGATCCCAGGCGGGACTTGACAGTCATGGAGACCAGAGCCCAAAGCCAGGAATAAACTGACTAATGTTGGAGAGTGCCATAAAAGATAAGTGAATACAGGTCCTGCTCACGTTGACCTTTTCCTTTGGTTTGTGCTCAGGGCAACTGTCTGCTGAGTCCCTTGAGATCATGAGCCTGGAGTCTCAGACCCTGCCCCTCTGCATTGCAAGGTGAAGGAAGCTAAGGATGGAAAGAGGGAAACAGAGGGGGGGTAATGATAGGACCCTGTTGCTTCTCATAGAGGATAATTGCTGCGGTTCATATCTACTGAGTGCTTGCATCATCTGAAACTCTGTCTCATTTAATCAGCGCGAGAGCTGACTTTCTCCTGCCCCATTTTGCAGATGAGGAAACGCAAGCACGGGGAGGTGAAATAATTCAGGTTCTCACGGTAAGTCCTCTCTTCCTTCCTTCTAGCTCGCTCCTCCCTCCCTCCCTCCCTCCCCTGTCTCCAGCAGCTATTCTCCCGAGTGCTATAGACAGGACCTGGGGCCAGGCAGGCCAACTCCAGAGCTCATGCTTTCCCTCCTGTTCCTGTTACCTCTGTAGCCACCTTCTAACTATGACTCATACCTGTTAGCCCAAGCCTCTTGTTTTCAGCAAATCCGATGATACAGGAGCAAGTGCAAATCTTTCTGACACTTTCTAATCTTGACTCATCCATCCACGCCTCCATCCGTGTGCTCATCCACCCATCAACCCTTTCTCTAATCCATCTGTCCGCACACCCACCCACCTCGCCCACCCACCCTTCTTTCCATCTTTCCATCTGTTCCTCCACCCCCATCATCCACCCGCAGTCTACCGGCCCACTCATCCATCTATCCAGCCTATACGCTCACATCCATACATCTGTCCATCAACCATCCATCCATCCTTCTCCCACCCATCCATCTTTCCGTTCATCCATTCTTCTGTCCATCCAGCAGTTTCTTGAGCAGCTACTACCCGCCTGGCACAAGGAATAAAGAAATAAGTCAGATGTGGCGCATCTCTTCATGTTGCCTCTTGCAGTCTCAGAAATGTATAAAAGCAATGTGACCTCAAGTACAGGGCCTCACCCGTCTCTCTCAGTTTCTTTGCCTATTCTATGGAGTGGAAAGCAGAGCCTTCCTCTCAGGGTACTGAAGAGGATTCAGTGAGTCAGTATAAGCAAAATATTTCACAAAGTGCTTAGTGCCTAGTCAGCACTCAGAGCGCCCTCGGTGGCCAGTGGCTCTCATCACGGTCGCTGTCATCACCGTCATCCCTATTGCAACTAGTGACAATTCAGGAAGGGGTCAGAAGACATGTCCACAGTCAGAGCAGCCCCTGCTGACCGCCCCATAATCCACAAGACTCTTGACGTGAAGCATGTCTAGGTATTTACGCAAAGAGGGCTCTGAAGCCAAACAAATCTGAATTTCAAGTAAATAAAACCAAAAAACTCTGTAGGATTTCTCATAGCCTTTAAAGGCTCTTGTGAATTGTAAATCGCCAAGATGTGGAGGATGAGCTAATACACAGCATTTCTCAAATATCCTGAACCTCTGTTCCCGCTTTCAAGGCATCTTTATTGCAAACTTGCAAAGCAAGTGGCTAGTGGGACCCAGTTTAGAGGACGCTGGTCTCCAGGCCCAGTCTCCTTGTCTCCCGTCCCTACCCCCACACCAGTCCCCAGGACTTAACTTACTGTTCTAACTCCTTCACACACCGTCCAGATTCTTTCCCTGGACCTGTGATGCTGAGGTTCATTCAGCACCCACAGACTTGGAATCCCCCCAGAAAGCCTGCCAGGCTCCTCCTGGGGAAAGACCTGCTGGAGCTGGAGGTGGAGTCCAGGTGGGGCAGAGGTCCATTAAGGACGTAGCTTTGGACTAAATTCCAAGCAGCCAACTCTGTATCGATTTGGGTCACTGGTATTAACGTGTCACTTTCAGATGCTTTTAATTTAAACAAACAATAAAAAAAAAACTTGGTCTTGTCTGGGATGCCCCTGGGGGATGTTTAATTTCCAGCATGGAGAGATGGAGAGGCAGAGGGCAAGACAAGAAGGAGCCACAGGGCTGCGTGAGTGAGTGTGAGAGTGTGTGTGTGAGTGAGTGTGTGTGTGTGTGTGTGTGTTAGAGAGACAGAGATAGGGAGAAAGCGCACGTGCGGCTCTCTGGGACAGAGCCAGGGAAACGCTCACACTGGATTCCTGTCCTCTGAAACCAACATTCCTCTGCCTTTGTCACTCTGGGCAACCTTTTGACTTCTTTGAGACTCAGTTTACTTATCTGTAAACTGGGCTTAGATCAAGCTGCCAAGGGGGCTGTTATGAGAACTCAACGTGATGAGAAAGGCTTATCAAAAGAGTGGCTTCCAGGTTCTGTGTGTGCCCATGTGACAGTGTGTGAGTGTGAATGTGCACACCCATCATGTGTGCCCGTGTGACAGTGTGTGAGTGTGAATGTGTGCCTGTGTGACAGTGTGTGAGTGTGAATGTGCACACACATCATGTGTGCCTGTGTGACAGTGTGTGAGTGTGAATGTGCACACACATCATGTGTGCCCATGTGACAGTGTGTGAGTGTGAACGTGTGCCTGTGTGCCCATGTGTGAGTGTGTGCACACATGATGTGTGCCCATGTGACAGTGTGTGTGTATGAATGTGTGCCCGTGTGACAGCGTGTGTGTATGAATGTGTGCCCGTGTGACAGCGTGTGTGTATGAATGTGTGCCCGTGTGACAGTGAGTGTGAATATGCACACACATCATGTGTGCCCGTGTGACAGTGTGTGAGTGTGTGAATGTGTGCCCATGTGAAAGTGTGTGTGTGTGAATGTGTGCCCGTGTGTGTGTGTGAGTGTGAATGTGTGCCCGTGTGTGAGTGTGGATGTGTGCACACATCACGTGTGCCTGTGTGTATCTTAGCTGGGAAGAGTATTCGAGAGCTCTGGCTCTGCCCTCTATGTGGGCTCCCATCTGGCCCTGTTATCACGTGGCGCTGGGCAAGTTGCTTAGCCTCTCTCTCAGTGGTCTCACCTGTAAAACAGGAACAGTGATAATACTCACACCATACACTGTTGTGAAGATTCACTGAGTTTATGTGCATTGTGGGCTTGAACGGGGCTTGGCATAAAAGGAGCGATTTCACAAAGGCTTACTACTCTTAGCATTATTATCCAACCCCACAAGATGGCCCACCCCAGCCAACAGAGCCCAACCCTTTGGAAGTCAGGCTGTGGGAGGTAATAATAACCCATACCCTTTCTCTCTCCAGGACTAAACAAACTAGGGGTCACAGAGGACCCCAGGGCCCCTTTGACCTCTGGGGATGTTCCCTAGGGTCAGGAGAGGAGAAATTTGCTTTGTGCTGTAGTGCCCTCTGTTGGGAGATCTGAGTTCAGCACCATGGACAGAGGGAGGCTGGGGGCAGAGAGCCGCCAGCCACAGGGAGGCCCAGAGCTCTCACTCTGCCGGATGCCCCAGGAAGAGGCATGTCCCGCCGTGACTCACAGATCTCGGTGCCAGGACTGCAGAGTGGAGGCCCCGTTGCAGGCGGCCCATCCATTAGGAGACCGGAGCCGAGAGACGTCAAGCGAATTAAAAGCCTGTGGCTGCCCTGAGTGACTTTCCCTTGGCTAAGTCACCCTGTGTCCTCCCTCTGCTCATCATGCCTCTCAGTGTTGTGGCTATACCTTCCTCTGGGACAGAGAATAGCCTCCGAAGCTGTGTTTTGTGAAACAGGAGCCGAAAGAGTGTGTGCCCCCACGAGAGGGTGTGCAGAGGTAGCGGTATTACTATGAACAATTGCCATATGGTAATAAACACGCGCTTCACAGTCGAGCCCCTTTGGGGAAACCAACTATGCACCTGGGAGGGATGTCCTTCATCTGAATGTGTGGCTGAGGGGGGGGGCTGTCGATCTGTCGATTCTCTGAAAAGGTTCACCGCCACAGGATTCACGCTAGCACTAGTCAGGTGCTGGCATCGTTCACTCGCTGTCGTGTCTGACTCTGTGACCCCACGGACTGCAGAACACCAGGCTTCCCTGGCCTTCACCATCTCCTAGAGTTTGCTCAAACTCATGTCCATTGAGTGGGTGATGCCGTCCAGCCATCTCCTCCTCTGTCGTCCCCTTCTCCTCCTGCCCTCAATCTTTCCCAGCATCGAGGTCGTTCCCAGTGAGTCTTTTTCAGGTGCTAGCCCTGTGCTAAGAGCTGAGGAATGGAATGAATATAACACAGTGCCCTGTCCTCATTCATTCACTCATTCATTCACCCAACAAATATTTGCTGAGGGCCTACTGTGTGGCAGGCACTGGCTAATAATAATTATTAATTATTTTAATTACTCCCAGATGGCGCTGTGGTAAAGAGTCTGAGGTCGTTCCCAGTGAGTCTTTTTCAGGTGCTAGCCCTGTGCTAAGAGCTGAGGAATGGAATGAATATAACACAGTGCCCTGTCCTCATTCATTCACTCATTCATTCACCCAACAAATATTTGCTGAGGGCCTACTGTGTGGCAGGCACTGGCTAATAATAATTATTAATTATTTTAATTACTCCCAGATGGCGCTGTGGTAAAGAGTCAGCCTGCCCGCGCAGAAGATGCAAGAGACACAGGTTTGATCCCTGGGTCAGGAAGACCCCCGAGAGAAATGGCAGCCCACTCCAGTGTTCTTGCCTGGAAAATTCCATGGACAGAGGAGTCTGGAGGGCGCCAGTCCATGGGGCAGCTGAGCACACACGGGGTGGTGTTAAAAGGGAGATTCAGAAGGTTAGGGATGAAGAAGGGTTAGCTGAGGGCTCCAGTTCCCCAGCTGACTCTCCAGCCCAAGCTTTGGCCCTAGGGAGCAGCCTCTTTCTGATATCACGCCTCCCTTTCTCCTTGCTGGCTTCTCACCAGATGTCATTCGCAGCTGACTGACACCTTTCCGGTGCTCCCTGCGGAGGTCTTCTCCCCGGCTGTGTGGGCTGGACTGGGAGGAAGTGTCGCCAAGGAGGGTCCTGAGACCCCACAGATCCCTGGCTCTAGTGGCAGGCAATAGGGCTTCGGTGCGTACGGTCAGCAAGCCTCGCCTCTGCAGGGCTTCACCTGGCAAACTCCTGCCTGTCCACTGCACTCGGATTTGCAGGTGGGCCTACAGAGCAGGAGTGCCCAGGCAGGGTACCTGGCATTTACCTGAAGAACTCAGACCAACATGGGGTCTTCCCAGCTGGATGCTGCCCCCAGCCAGGAAGGCCCTTCCACGGGGGAGCTTAGCACCTATGATGGATCTGGATTCTGTCAGCGTATTTCTGTGCCAGACTGGGTGGGGGGAGGGGCAGAGAAGAGGCAGTCAAGGACTGCACCCCACGGCAGGGCTGGACAGCCCAGAAAGAAGGTTCAGGGGCAGAGGTGACCTCA
>SJYC01108456.1:21-11893 GCA_006408675.1 Madoqua kirkii
GAGATCACTTACTGCGGTGGTTCTGAAACGAGTGATTTTTAGCAGGAGAACCCTTCCAGAGTAGGAACTGATTACCGCCCCCTGAAATCCTAATGCCTTAGGCAAGATGGTAAGCGCCAAAGGACAGCGGCCCTGGTGGAGGCAGATAATGAGACTCAGCATCGAACGATCTTTCCTCAACAGTCCCCTTCAACAGTCTTAAGATTGCTGCTCTTCTAACATCAGAGCCGGTTTCTGTTTTTTTTTTCCAATAGCCAAGGTTTCATGGATCAGCTGCTGTGTGGCCTGCACCCGCTAGCTGCTTCATGGTGCTCACGCACTGCAAGATGGGTTTAAGCTCCTCTTCTCACAGATTAGGAAACTGAGGCCCAGAATGTCAAGGTTTGCTTATGACAGGCTGTCAGCGTCTTCCAGGTCCCACTTGGTCCGGCCCCTGGCTCCCGCTTTCCTTCCAGTGTTCCTTGGACAGGGCGTGTGGGAAGGGCTGGCAAGGTGCCAGTGGTGCCTTGATTGGCCTGCCTACCCCAGCTCTTCACACAGACCTGAATCTGGCTGCAGCTGGGGGCCGGGTGGGGGGTGGTGATGAAGAGACTTACTGAGGTTCCTGGGTTTTAGCAGGCCCTACTTCAAAACCACACAAGGGCTGAACAAAGAGGAAGCTGGTTAGTTAAGGTCACCGGGTTTCCCGGGACCCATGGAGGCTCTAACCTGGCTTACCGCCCGTCCACCTCTGCTCCACCCCCAGGCCACCTGAAATTCATTATTCAGCCCTGACTGTGCCAGCTCTGCGCCGTATGTGCTTTGTTCTTATCTTTGTTGATCCTTGTAACCATCCTGAGAGGTAAGGTTGTTTTCCAGATGAGGAAGCTGAGGTCAGAGAGGTTAAGCGGTTTGTCTGAGGTGGATTCAGACCCAGGACTGTCTGTCTCTTTCCCTCTGGGCTCTGCTGCCTCCTGGTGAGAACGAGTCTCAGTCACTTCCTCAGCCCCAGCCTCGTGGACGTTGCCGTGTGTCCAGCACCCTGTCTGGCTGCCTTTCCCCTTCCCAAGCCCCACTGAAATCAAGTTGTCCAGTGCGTTCATCTGCACAGATGGGAGAGGGGACAACCCTCAAAGCCCCTGCCATCATCAAGAGAATGAGTGGGCATCTGCTGTGGGCCGGGTCCTTCTGAAAAGAGAAAGACCTATGGCCGTGACTGTCGTTCCAGCGGGGTGAGAGGTCGGGCCCGTACCCGTAAAGATAAAAGACGATCCAAGGGGAAATCTGTTGATACCTGCAGGGTGCCGAGTGAACTGACGCCTCCCAGAAGAGGTTTGTGGGGGAAGTGTGATTTCTTTGGGGGTATTAAAGGAAGGCTTCAAAGGGGAGGGGGGACTTGAACTAGACCTTGAAGCAAAGGGAGGAGGTTAATAGGCCAAGGGCTAATGTCCCAGGGAGGGAACCCAGGTGAGCTAAGAGCCAGAGGCAGGATTGTGCCTGGTAGGGCCAGCTCAACTTCAAGGCTGATACTTCTTGAGTCTGAGGGCAGGGAGAAAGAAGACTGATATTACTGGTGGCTTCCATTTATCGCACACCTATTAGATGTTCTTTATGCATTAAATGCCCTCAACAACAGGCAGTCTCATTAGGCATGTTTTACAGATGAGGACAAGAGCCCCCAGGATACCCCCTCCTCCAGCTCCCCTTGCCATCTCTCTCTCTCCCTCTCTCTTCCCACTTCCTTCTTTTCTTTCTTAAACAATGAATGAGGCTCAAACTCTTTTATAAGGGTAAGAACTGGGAGTTTCAAACCCAGGTCTATCTAAAGCAATCCAAAGACACTGCTGCTTCCAGAGGAGAGAAGACACTGTTTATATTTGCATCACAGAAGGAGGGATGCAGCAGCCTCTAGCCTTCACAAGAGGAGGCAAAGTCCCCCATTTTAACCATGAATGTCAGTGCAGGTGAAACGTGTGGCACCACTGCCTGAGAGGTGTCTGTCCTCAGGATGAAGTTTCGGGGAAGGAACCAGGGGGATGAGACCTGGAGCCCACCTTCACCCTCGCAGGAGGGTTCACTAGCAGAGTGGGCCCAAGACCTGTTGGCCAAGATTCCATGGATGCGCCAACGAGCACAGCGTGCATGGAGCTAGAGTAGCGGCCCAATGGAGCGGGAAGGACGCTGACACCCGGGACGGAAGCCTGGGGTTGCGGGTCCACCAGCCGTTCCCACACCTCCTGGCGACAGGCCGGATTTGCTCTGGGAGAGCTTGCGCCCACCTCTCGTGTGCATGCCATCTTGGCAGGTGGCGCAATCAGCCGTAGCCCCACTAAGGCGCGCCCGTCTGACACAGGGTCCCTAGAATCTGGAACTGAGCAGACAGAGTGAAACCATCGGAAGCTCCCCTTTATCAGCAGGAGCCCCCAAGACACTGCACTTCTCTGGTTTCCCAGGGCTAATAACGGCGGACCTTCCTCCCAGGGGGTGTGAGCAGGGTGCAGTGAGTCACGGCTCGCGGAGCTCTTGGCTCTCCCCTGTCGGCAGTGTTAACTGGGATTGTGCCAGGCCTGCCCTGGCTGTGGCGAAGTGGGCCTCCTGACACCTGCTCGTTCCTGCAGTCCATGAATTTCCCCATAATGTTCCTGTAGTTGCTTTTCTTGTTTTTTTTTGTTTTGTTTTGTTTTTTGTTTTTTGGCTTGGGTTATCTGGAGCTGATTTCTGCCCTTTATAAGAAGAGGACCCCACTTGGTGCCCTCCCCAGGCATGATAAGCCTTAGAGTCGCTGATCAGCCAGTCTTGGTGACTCCTGGAGGATGGTTCATAGTTTGCTGAATGGCGGGATCAATTCCCCTACCTGCTCCCTGACTTCCCCTGGGGTCTTGAGGCATTGTCCCCTGCCCACACCCACATGAGTGCAGTTAAGACTCGAGACGCAAGTTGTTTCTCCCAGTGGAATGTGGGAGAGGCGGTCTCACTGTGACCCTCCCATCCCCTACCCTAGTAAAAAGCTCTGAAAAGCAGAGACCTGTCCAGTTCTTCTCACTACTGAATCTTCTCATAAACACAGATGGATACTTAGTAAAGGCTGGTTGTCTGGATGAATAAGGCATCTTTGGCCTTTGGACATGTCCTGGTGCTGGGGTACGTGGAGAGGGTTTGGGTGTGTTGCTTTCTACAGAAAATATGTGCAAAGGCTTATGGCTTGTAGAATTCAGGCTGGACTCACAGATGAACTTCCTGTTGGTAAAGTTCTGCTCCTGGACTGTGTTCTGTCTTTCTGGAATGAAGACTCTCAGATCATCGACGTGACGGAGACTCTGACTCCAGGCGTCCTGACTCTGCCTGCCGGTGGCACTTGAGCACTGACGAGACGCTTCGACTCCCATCCTTCCATTCAGATCTCACGTCAGGTGTGAAGGAGGCGACACTTGTGCCCACTGAACTGACCAGGGAAACTGAGCCTCAGGGAAATGAAGAGATGGTGGTAGGAAGCGGCTGGACTGGAATCCGGGTGTGTGGCTGCAGACTCAGGCTTCTTCCCTCCCCAGTCCATTGTGGTGCTTCCTTCAACCCCCAGGGGTCTGCAGTGAAACAGGCCAGCTCCCCATGAGCCCACAGGCCCCTAAACTAACCAGAGAGCTTGCACCGTTGGCTGGGTGCCGACGCAGCCACTTTGCTGATGTGACTCCTCCATCCTCCACTGCTGTGCACAGGGAGGACGCTGAGGGGGCTGTGCTCACACCACATGGGGCCTGGAGCCCGTCATCTCTCTGCCCCATGGACCTGGCCTGCCCAGAGATGTCTTCCCCTCCTCCCCCACTTCCGCCCTTTCCTGGCTCAAAGAGCAGACACCTGTCCTCAGCCAGTATAGCCCTGACTCCACATAAACCTCCCTCCCAGTCTCTGCTTGCCCGCTTCTTGCCCTCCACAGCCCCGCCAGCCCTTGCCAGCGGGGCCACCTGTGCGTGCTGGCAGTGGCACTTTGGGCAACACGTTGTTTAAACAAGTCTCCTCTGGGGCTGGACCCGGTCACAGGCTCGACTCCCTGTTGAACAGAGAGCTGTTGAGGGCAGGCATCCCTGTCCCACGGCTCTGGCGTGAAGCCTGGCTCCGAGCAGATGTGGCTTCAAGATGTGTTTGTTGAATGACTCACTGACGGGCTGAATGAATGATGTCTCCTCTGAGCCTGGGGCCTGGTCCAGACACTGAGCCTGGGACCTGTTTCCTGGCCCCGCTCAGTCACCTCTGGAAGGCCCTTCTGGTGGGAGAATGTGTCTATTGTCCAGCTCTGCCTGCCACAGCTCACCCTGGCATCATGGCTGGCATCTGGGGGATGAGCCAAACCAAAGGGCTCTCTGTGCCTTCTGGGTTCCCCTTGGTTGGAGGGCTGTTCGTCATTGCTGGCGGGTGGGAGGTTGGGGGGAGGAAGGAAAGACATGGTAACTGTTATGTGGCAAGCCCCGTGCTAGCTATGTGCACACACAGTCATGAAATGCTCCCAGAAACTCCCATTTGGGAGTTAACAGTCCCCTATTTTACAAAAGAACAATGCAACTTGGAAAGATTATGTGATTTGCCTAAGGTCCCACTGCAGGTGGGGGGCAGGACTGGGTTCTCAACCCAGGCATTGATTGACACACCTCCCCTAAAGCCCAAGCTGATCTTACTGGTAGCTTGAAGCTGACCGTGGCGATTTACACCACGGAGATGGGCAAACACTGCAGATTAGAGCTCTCCCCAGTCCAGAGCCGGTTGCCAAGCACGCACCAGCATGCCGCTGGCCTGCCCACCCCTCCTCAGTCTGTCTCTGTGTGGTCCAGATCCCTTGGTCTCCATCTGCACTGGGTCAGAGCCTGGCCAGCCACTCCCTCGCAGAGCACACACTCGCGCAGATCAGTGCCTCTCTAGGTCGCGGTGTCCTCATCTTTTGAAGACAGAGGGTAACATGGAGATGAATGGAGTGATGCACGGAAGCAGGCGAGCGATCAGCCCTCGGTTGCTGGCCTGCCCCTTTCTCCTGGCCCCCAGGCTGGAGTCAGACGGCCACGGGTCACTCTGAAAGGCTCGGGAAGCTCCTATTTTCTCCTTCCTGTTCTGGAAGCTGCCTTTGGAGCCACGTCAAGGGATCCAGTCACCTCTATTCACTAAGCAGCTGTCCCAGCCTTGTTCTGGATCAGCAGAGATATCCCCTAAGGAGTTTTGGCTGCTGGCAAACCCCATAGACCATGGGCTCTTTTGAGAATGATAAAAGATCATCTCTAATAAATGGCCGGTACTAGGGTACCAGGAGTAAACCCTTGGAAACTAAGGGGAGTGGCCCAGGAAGGCTCTGAGGGATCGGAACAACCTTAGCAGGCGGGGAGGGAACCCCAGGCCAGGTCGGGGGGCGGAGTCACGTGCAAAGACCTGGAGGAGGGCACGAGCGCCCTGTTGGGCTGGGAGGCTGGGAGGCAGCTGGCCTCGCTTGAGCAGAAGGTGCTTGTTGAGAATCTGGAAATGAGGCTAGAGCTGTTGGCAGAGGCCTGAGAGCTGGAGCGAGGGGTCTGGACTTGAGCCCAAGGGTTACGGGGGGCATTTGAAGAGAAATGAGTGACATTCTCAGAGCAGGACTCTAGGAAGATTAATTTGGCTTTTCTGGGCCGCCTGAAGCAAGACATCCTTTGGAATGCCTTTGTGTTATAAATGATGGCTCTGGGTACCCAAAGAGACAATGGCCTCGAGGCAGAAATGCCATCGTTTGGGCACTGTTCACCTCTCCCAGAGTGTCCACACCTGGCAAGGAGGGAAGACAAGGCCCCTGCCTAGAATGGAACTGTTCCAGCTTGGGCCTGAGCCAAGAGCGGTGGGGGCGGCTTCTCCTGGGGAGAAGCTTCTAGATGCCCGGTAGGCATGAGCTCTGAGGCCTGGCATGGGTTCAGATCCCGTCTCCCTCATGCGTCCAGCGTGTGAACTCAGCCTCTCTGTTGCTTCCGGCCTGGATTCTCCAGCTGAACAGGAGGCTCATTGTGGAAGCTTCGCAGAGTGGGGGCTGCGGGGAAGGGGAGTTTATGTAATTTGGGGAGGATCTGTATGCAGGGTACCGAGCACATAGTGGGCACGTGAAAAGTCATCGCTGTTGTTATAATGATGTTTGGAATGCCCACAGGTTGAAGAGGAGAAAGCATTTACAAGCCCCAGTGCCCAGGAGGAGGGGTACGTTGTAGGTTTCCCACACAGAGTCCTAAACAAGTCCTTGGGTTTAGGACTGCAGAGCACCAGGCCAGGAGGGAGCTGGAGAATTAAATGCGCTGTCTCCTGTCTCCCATTTTAAAGCTGAGAAGACTGAGGCCAGAGAGGACTTCACACTGTGCACGACGTGTGTGTGTGTGTGTGTGTGTGTGTGTGAGAGTGTGTGTGTGTGTGTGTGACTGTGTGTGTGTGAGTGTGTCTATGTGAGTGTGTGTGCATGTGTGTGAGAGAGTGCATGAGTGTGTGAGTGTGTGTGTCACTGCATGTGTGTGAATGTGTGCGCACATGTGTGACTACGTGTGAGTGTGTGACTGCATGTGTGTGTGAGTGCATGTGACTGTATGTGAGTGTGTGTATGTGTGTGTGCATGTGTGTGACTGTGTGTGTGACTATGTGTGTGTGCATGTGAGTGTGAGTGTGTGTATGTGAGTGTGTGTATGTGAGTACGTGTGTGTGCATGTGTGTGTGTGACTGTGTGAGAGTGTGAGTGTGTATGTGTGAATGTGAGTGTGTGTGTATGTGAGTGCATGTGTGTGTGCATGTGTGTGTGTGTGACTGTGTGAGAGTGTGTGAGTGTGAGTGTGTATGTGTGTGAGTGTGTGTGTATGTGAGTGCATGTGTGTGTGCATGTGAGTATGTGAGTGCATGTGTATGTGTACATGTGAATGTGTGTGTGTGTGTGAGAGAGTGAATGTGTGTGTGTGTGTGAGTGTGAATGTGAGTGTGTGTGTATGTGCGTGCGTGTGTGTGTGTGTGTGTGTGTGTGTAGGGGGTGTGGAGAGGTAGTGCTGGAAGCCAGGTCTTCTCCCTGGAGGTCCTAGGGGCGATCCTGGTGGCTCAGTTAGGCAGACCCTCCACCTCAGAGCCTTGGGTAGGGGAGCTTAGGGTCCCCAGGCTTGAGTGGGGATCTTGGCAGCACTCCAGCGGGCGCACCCACCAGCCCCCGACATCACAGGAGCAGCTCGGGAGTCACCAGGGAGAAAGGCAGCTGAGCCACTGGGCTTTTTTGTTGCTTTGCCAAGCTGTTCCTTCTGCCCTTTTGTTTCTCTTTCTGCAGAGACACTCAGCGCTCCTCCAACGGGGCTGTTTGTCACCAATCACTGGCGCCTCCATTATCCTCCTAGCACCATCTCTTCCTCCCGGCTCCTTAGTGCTGCCCCAAAGGAAGGCGTCCATCACCGGCTGCCCTGGCGTCATGCAGGGCTGGGCGGGGGGAGGCAGCCCTGGCAGGGTGGAGACAGAGGCTGGCACGGCCAGAGGGTGGGTGGCATTCGTCTCTCGAGCTGGTGCTCACGGCCCGAGTGTGCAGCTCTTTGTCAAGTGGGTATTGAGGCCACACAATAACCCATGGCCAGGTGCCTGGTTCTACAGAAGCAGGTGATACATTGCTAATTGTCACCTGGCCCCTGATGTCCCAGGAGGGGCGAGGGAGTGAGGTGGGGGTGGCGGAAGCAACTGCCTCACAAAGGCTTCTTTGTTTGCTTGGCAGCAGAGAAGTGGGCCTGAGCTCAGCTTGGAGAGGAAAAGGCACCGCCAGAAGGCGAATTCCTAAGGCCTGCGGCCTGACCGTGGAGCCTGGTGGGAGGAGAGGGGCAAGCAACCTGGTGGGGGAGGAATAAGGTTACTTGGCTTCCCGGGTGACTCCGTGATAGAGACTTGCCTGCCAATGCTTGAGACGCAAGAGACGTGGGTTCGATCCCTGGGTGGGGAAGGTCCCCAAGTAGGAAATGGCAGCCCACACCAGTGTTCTGGCCTGGAGACTCCCACGGACAGAGGGGCCTGGTGGGCTACAGTCCGAAGGGTAGCAAAGAGTCGGACACGACTGCGCGACTGAGCGCCCACCAAGGAGCAAGGGCTAGTGGTCTCCGGGACAGTCCGGACGCGGAGAGCACCGAGTCGTTGCGAGAAGCGGCGCGGCTCACTCGCTCCTTCTCTGGTTCACTCGTGGGCGCACTGCTCCTGGAGTCGAGCATCATGCCGTCCTAGAGATCCAGATGAGAAGGAACAGGCGAAGTCTCGCCCTCGTGGGGCTTGCGGAGCTGTGTTCAACACGCAGCCGTGTGCGACAACCCACATTTACGTTAAAGCGCAGCAAAGTGTCTTGGCTTTTGCCTAACTGAATTAAACAGAATTCAGTTTTTCCGCCACATTTCAAAGGCGCAACAGCCACATGTGGCTGGTGGCTCTTGTGCTGGACAGCACAGATGTGGATAAGATGCCTCCATCACTGCGTAAGGCTCCGCTGGACGTCACGGGTCCAGGGGAGCGTCCGTCCCACTGGCAGTAAGTGATGAGGAATCCCACAGAGGGAGGATCTTCCCACTTCCTTTCTCCTGCCATCCTCCTCCTTGTGCCGAGGAGAAAGCCTGAGGCTGATATTGTCAAGCTCTGACACCCTCTTGCTTGCTAATCTCTTTTCCCAACAAAACAGGTGTGGGGCTGCTCGCCTGCAGAGAGCCAGGGGAAGGCAGAGTTTTAATAGCAGTGTTTGTTTTATTATGATTCTTTTTCAGTCACTGTCTGTTTAAGGCAAGTGAGACTGGTTTGCCATTTGGGGCAGTGATTTAAATTGTCTTTCCCTTTTTAAAAATGGCTTATTTAAGTTTGAAAAAAAAAGAGTCAAGTTTAAGAAAAACGTTAAGTGCATCGTGGAGCAGGTGGCACGCGAACGTGGCCAATCTGGGAGGTGTGAATGTCTGCGGCTGGGAAACCGCGGTTCCGGTGGAACGATACAGGCTTTGGAGGCAGACAGAGAAGGGTTGGGGTTTCCGTGCCACTGTTGGAAAGCTCTGTAATTTGGGGACAGTTTATTTCCCTCCGTATCAACCGGGTTCCAAAAGGAAACACCAAGCTCAGCCTGGCCGGTCTGTGAAGGGCTCCTTTAAGCGACTACCAGGTCCGATCCCTGGGTGGGGAAGATCCCCTTGAGGAGGGCATGGCAACCCACTCCAGTGTTCCTGCCTGGAGAATCCCATGGACAGAGGAGCTTGGCCGGCTATAGTCCATGGGGTCACAAAGAGTCTGGGACAGAACTGAGCGACTGACACTTTCACTTCTCGCTGGCTTTAGGGTTTAGTGGGGGCACAGGGGACCGGGCAGCGCTGAGGCCAGGATCAGTGGGCGTTTCTACCGCCTGCAGGCTGGAAAGAGGGCTGAGAGGAGAGGGCTGCCGGCAGGCCTGGGGCCCCGGGTAGAGGGATGCAGCCAACTCCCGGGGACCTGGTAGGCAGCTGAGGAAGAGACACCCCGGTTTCACCCTGCTCCTGCCTGTGCGTCTCTTGCTAGTGCCACACATGGAGGAAACTCAATTGCATGCTCGCCTGCAGAGAGCCAGGGGAAGGCAGAGTTTTAATAGCAGTGTTTGTTTTATTATGATTCTTTTTCAGTCACTGTCTGTTTAAGGCAAGTGAGACTGGTTTGCCATTTGGGGCAGTGATTTAAATTGTCTTTCCCTTTTTAAAAATGGCTTATTTAAGTTTGAAAAAAAAAGAGTCAAGTTTAAGAAAAACGTTAAGTGCATCGTGGAGCAGGTGGCACGCGAACGTGGCCAATCTGGGAGGTGTGAATGTCTGCGGCTGGGAAACCGCGGTTCCGGTGGAACGATACAGGCTTTGGAGGCAGACAGAGAAGGGTTGGGGTTTCCGTGCCACTGTTGGAAAGCTCTGTAATTTGGGGACAGTTTATTTCCCTCCGTATCAACCGGGTTCCAAAAGGAAACACCAAGCTCAGCCTGGCCGGTCTGTGAAGGGCTCCTTTAAGCGACTACCAGGTCCGATCCCTGGGTGGGGAAGATCCCCTTGAGGAGGGCATGGCAACCCACTCCAGTGTTCCTGCCTGGAGAATCCCATGGACAGAGGAGCTTGGCCGGCTATAGTCCATGGGGTCACAAAGAGTCTGGGACAGAACTGAGCGACTGACACTTTCACTTCTCGCTGGCTTTAGGGTTTAGTGGGGGCACAGGGGACCGGGCAGCGCTGAGGCCAGGATCAGTGGGCGTTTCTACCGCCTGCAGGCTGGAAAGAGGGCTGAGAGGAGAGGGCTGCCGGCAGGCCTGGGGCCCCGGGTAGAGGGATGCAGCCAACTCCCGGGGACCTGGTAGGCAGCTGAGGAAGAGACACCCCGGTTTCACCCTGCTCCTGCCTGTGCGTCTCTTGCTAGTGCCACACATGGAGGAAACTCAATTGCACGGACGCCCACGCAACTGGGCCACCAGGCACAGAATAGGTGGAGAAGGGGAGAGAGTGACCTGGGGAGCAGGTAGCTGAGACCTAGCGCCACCCTGCCCAACCTCAGCCTTCCCGTCCGGAAAGCAGGCTTGCACTGTGTGCCCGCTGAGCTGCTGACACGAGGAACGAGGCAGTGTGCGCGCTCCTAGGCGGTCGGTCGCTTCTTACAGTAATAACGACGCAGTAATAGAATGCCTGCCATTATGCCCCATCCAGTGCAGGACACCGGATTCTCCTGGGCCAAAATGTAGCTCATGGGTCTGGGGCTTTAGAAACGGGGAACTGGCCTCCCAAGGGCACGGGAACTTGAGGGGATGCGTGACTTTGGGAGAGCACCGCAATCTGTTGAGAGGGAGCGCCTGCACCCCTCCGCCGCTCGTGCGGGCCATGCTGACCGGTCATCTCTGCCCCAGACTCCCACGTCCGCTGGTCCGTCTCGCTGGTAGATCACCCGCCCCAGGGCTCACCGATGCTTTGCTCCCCAGTATGCTTTCCAGTCTATTTCCCACGAAGAGGTCCTTTCTGCTCAGATCCATTTAGATCATCTTTCTTGCCGTCCCCACCGGCTCTCTCTACGTGTGGTCCTGTCCACATTCGTCATGAACAGCCTCAGAGCTCCTCCTCTGCAAGGATAAGGGTAAAGGCGGGTGTTCACCTCTGAGCTAGTCTTGCCGAGGCTGTTCCTAGCCCGGCAGGTGGGGGAGGAGGGAATTGGCAGTAAGCTAGCTCTTTGGATCACCGGACCATTTATCCTTCACCTGAAAGCTAACAGTGCCAATTCCCTATTTAGAGGGCTCTTCTCAGCGAGTAGCTGGAGTTTCAGGGGTGGCTGGCTTCTGAATGGAGTGCGCATTTCTTGGGAAGACTTCCACCGGCAGTCCCTTTGGCTTGCTGCTCCTGAACTGGCTCAGGGTACTTTCCTCGGGTCCCTCTATTTTCCTTTGTCCAGCCCATTTTTTCCATCCATCTTGACTGTTCAAATTGACTTTGACGAGGACTAATTTTGCCAGTTGAAATTCGAGATGCTTCGACATCCGGTACTTTGCTGAAATTGCCGTGACAAATATCAGCAGAGATTTCTTCCCCGGCTTATTCTCTGAGGCGCTCCGGCCAAGACAGAGTGCCCCTGCCCCACGCCCACGTGGCGTCTGCCCCCCAGCCCGGCTGCTTACCCTGTCCCCATGCAGGTCGGTCTCAGCCCTGCCTACTGACTCAATGGCAGTGTGATCCTTTGAGAGCAGAGGATCAAGCACTCATTGGGGATCAATATTCCTTAGGAAAAGCTCCACCAGCCGTCCCCTTGGGTCTCGGTGTCCCCGTTGGTTGAGGTGACCTTCCTTTGTGCAGCTGCCCTTCCATCTACTTTACCTTAGAAGAGATTCATCTCCAGTGGAACATGGAGCCCGGTCCTACAGGCTGGACCTTTGACTGTGTGGATC
>SJYC01108457.1:0-24067 GCA_006408675.1 Madoqua kirkii
GCCGGGGCCGCCCCCTGGCCCTTGGCGGGGCCTGGGTCTCCGGGGGAGTCCTGCAGCTGCCGCGCGAGTCCCGGGTGGAATGTGAATGTGGCCCTGCACTGTGTGTACTGCAGACGCTGCCAGACCCAGTCACTGTCTTCATGACTTTATCTCCATCCCGCCCGGGTCTTTTCTTACATCACGATCGTCTTAAAATCAAATTTAAATCCATTCCCTCTGTTTTTTTCCACTGGTACGAAGGAGTAATATATAGGCCTATGGCGCTGAATACATCTTTTTTCTTAATCCATATTAAAATGAATGTGGCAATTTGAATTTTTAAAAAGGCTTCCCTGTTCCACGTGACCTCATCCCGTGGGTGAGAATGGAAGACACTGGCTCAGTGGGAAGGAGACCAGCCTCAGAGCAGTGAGCCCCAGGATCTGGTCTCAGCTCCTCCGGCAGCTGGCGCCATCACTCGTGCCCCTCCCCCGTCTTACCTCAGGTCCATAAAGCAAAGGACTGAGTCTGGGGGGCCCAGCTCCAGGATTCTTTGGTGAGAAATGAGACGGGGACAGAGAGTCCTGTCCAGGTCCAGACACTTCCTTTACGACACATCTGGGACTTCGCTTGTGGTCCGGTCATTAAGAATCCTCCTTGCAATGCAAGGGACGAGGATTTGGTCCCTGGTCTGGGAACCAGGATCTCACGTTCTGTGGAGCAAAGTCCATGCACCACAGCAAAAGACCCCACACGCTAAGCCTTCGTGCAGCCAAATGCGTAAATGTTTTTAAAAATAGACATGTTTGATGCCCCCGTTCCCACCTTGGGACGGAGCATCCTGCCTCCAGGACTGCTGCGGAGAGCAGCTGTGGCTCTGGCAAGGGTGTGCCCACGGCCGTCTGCATCCTGGCGCACAGAGCCAGCCTGTCTCGGCTCCATTCAGCAGCCGTTTTCTGAGCACCCCCTTGAGCTGCGGCCTATGCCCTGAGGTGCCAGGGAGACCTCCAGGAGTCCACAGTCCCTTGGGGCAGAGGAGCAGGCACGGAAGTAAATTACTGATTAACACTGCAGACTCTAAAACTGAAATGGCTCCCAAGTCCTTACGGGTCTACAGCGGAGGGAACGACTAGTCTGCCTGAGGCGCTGGGCAAAGTCCCAGGTCATCAGAGAGGCTGGGCCGTGGGTCTCATGCCTTATCTGCCTTCTGCCCCCTTTGCCTGCCTGCTTCTCTGCCACAGACCCCTTCCAGCCTGACCTGTGGTGATTCTGGGGCTCTCTGCACCCCAGCTCCTGATCCCACGTGCCTCTGGGGAAGGGGGTCAGGGGCTTGGCAGCAGCCGCAGGTGGCCCTGGGCCCCCTGCCTGGGCAGTCAACTGGGTGGCAGCTGGCTCTGCCCTGTTGCCTCCGGCCTCGTTATTATTATTATTATTTCTTTCCAACCTGCTGCTAAAAGCTTCCCGCAGAGATCACACAAACCCAGCTCTTTAAAATTTAAAGGGCTTTACTTAAACGATGTTATTTCCCTCAGAAAAGAGACAGGAGAGGTATTTGCAGTGGATCAGTTTAGTGTCTGTGTGGGTCTGCTTCTCTGCCACAGACCCCTTCCAGCCTGACCTGTGGTGATTCTGGGGCTCTCTGCACCCCAGCTCCTGATCCCACGTGCCTCTGGGGAAGGGGGTCAGGGGCTTGGCAGCAGCCGCAGGTGGCCCTGGGCCCCCTGCCTGGGCAGTCAACTGGGTGGCAGCTGGCTCTGCCCTGTTGCCTCCGGCCTCGTTATTATTATTATTATTTCTTTCCAACCTGCTGCTAAAAGCTTCCCGCAGAGATCACACAAACCCAGCTCTTTAAAATTTAAAGGGCTTTACTTAAACGATGTTATTTCCCTCAGAAAAGAGACAGGAGAGGTATTTGCAGTGGATCAGTTTAGTGTCTGTGTGGGTCTGAGCAGATGAGTGTGGGGTTTGGTGGTGTGGAGGTGGCAAGGGCAGTGGCTGTGGCTTGTCACCCCTCCCTCTCATCCCCACAAGAGCACGGCCTCAGAGGGGACCTGTTGTGCCCAGGGTTCTGGGAAGAGCACTGGCGGTGCCACCTGCGGGGAACCACTGGGGACAGGGGGACGTGCAGCCTGCCTCACAGGACCTTAGCCCGGAAGGCCGGTGCTCCGAGCTCCCCCGGGGCCTTCGGGCAGCCCATTCGCTCTGCAGGAGCCTGCCTCCTTCTCTGGACTAAGACCTGTTCACCATTTCGGTCTCACCTTAGACGCTGCTTAATTTATTCAGTGAACATTTTCTGTGCACCTACTTACTGTTCACAGCACCCAGGGGCATGGCTGGCGCTGTGACCCAGCTCCACGCTCCTTGTCCCTGGCATGGTTCTGGCACAGAGCGGGCGTCAGGAAGTGTCTATGGAACTGATAAGGGCCTGTGTGGGCGCTGTGGGACCTGGAGGAAGGATGGAGTTGCTTCTCCAGAGCTTAGAGCTGCGTGAGATTCATATTGGGTTGGCCAAAAAGTTGTTAGCCCCCCACCCCCGCTCAAATCTTGAACATCTTGTGGAACATACAAACCAACTTTTTGGCCAACCCCAGTAACAAAAGCCATTTTGAACTCTGAATGAACCTATTAGGGCTGGCAGATTTACACTAACTCAAGGAAGAAAAGGAAAATTCCTTCCTTCTTTCGTTGGCCGTATATCCATCCATCCATGCCTCCAGCCATTCATTCATCTGACAAACTGGACACTTACTTCGTTCCAGATAGCGTGCTAGGCACTGGAGATATGGTGGTGAACAGGAATAAATAAATAAAGCCCGCCCTCCTGGAGCTTGCCTCCCAGCGTGTATGAGCAGACAGACAGGACATACGTGAGCGCAGGGCAAAAGGGAGCGGTAAGTGCTCTGGCGAGCCGGCTGGGGGTGATGGCCGAGTGTGGAGTGTGCGGTCAGGGAGGGGCCCCCTTCCTGAGCACCCACCGGGTCTCAGACGCCGTGCAGCCCTGCCTGCAGACAAGTGAAGAGGCACAGCCACTGGCCGTGGAAAGGTTAGGGTGGTGACGTGGCTGCTCGTGCCTAGGACGGGTGCACCACTAGCGAGGCCTCCGATGAGGTTCTCAGACGTGAGCTGGGCCTTGAAGGATGCAGGAGTTTAGGCAGGGTGGGCCGACCCATGGTTCTCAAACTGTGCTCCTCGGAGCCCCGGTTTCCCACGGAGGTGCCCCACACCACTTCTGGCCGCCAAAGCGTCAGGCACTATAGCTGGGGGAGTCCTCGTCCCCAGACTGAGCCAGGAGTCCACGTCGCTTCTTTAACGGATGGGCTGCGGCTCTACTTCGAGTGAAGGAATTTGAAAATGAGGGTGCTGGCCTCATGTTAGAAGAGTTTTCTGTTTGGGTTCAACTCTCATTTCATGCGGGAAAACGGAAGGCCAGAGGGGCCCATGACTGGTACCAGGCCTCCAGCGAGGGGGCCGTTTCTGGGGGGAAAGTCTCCGCTTGCTGCTGCTTTCCAAGCTGAAAGGGAGGCCTGTGAGAAAGCTGCCCCCAACCCTGGCCCTGGACCAGACCCTCGGCCACTGCCCCAGCTTGTCCTGTTCCAACCCCCAGCCAGCCCAGGCTCCCCTCTGTAAACCTTTCTCCTCTGCCTGCTCAGCTGATCTGCCCCGCCCCCATGGGAGCCTGGAATTAGACAAAATATTTTATGATCCCACGCTTGGTTATGCTTTATTAAAAGCGCCCATGCTGGCTTCTCCTGACGCATCTGCCAGGCCCCGCCACCATCTCTCACGGCTGGAGGGGGGCCAACAGCTGCCAGCCCACCCCCACCTCCTCCCCTCACAGGGCAGGGCCCCAGCCTGGCTGACCTGTCTGTGAGGCAGAGCTGAAGCCTGCCGATCACCGCAGGCCAGGGCATCTAGAGAGACAGCGGCGATTCTGAGTGTTCGCACATCTAAGCCCGTCTGGTCCTGCAGCCGTGCCCCCTCCCCCGCTGGAGGGGACTGGTTCAGAGAGGAGGAGGAGGAGTCTGGAGTTAGAGTCACCTGGTCCTGCCTTCTTGACCCTCTCCACAGACCGTGCAGATCCAAGATCAGGCTGACGCCCCTCCCCAGACTGGTCGCCGCATCCTCCAGGGGCCAAGGGAAGGCTGTGCCCTCTCTCTTCAGCTCTCAGTTTCAGTCTGGGAGCCAGGGGGGAAACCCTGGCATCCAGACATGTCTGGCACAGAAGGAGCTGTCCGCGTTCCTCCTGGTGGGACGTGCTGTGCCTTTCTGGGAGCTCGGGGGAGGGCTGAGGACATGTGGCCCACCTGGATCTCAGTGACAGACGAGTCACCCGCTAAGTGTGTCTTCTGGGGCGAGGCGTGTGACTGCTGTGGGCCTCAGTCTCTCAACCGACACCTAGAGACACTGAATACACAGTCGCTGTGGTTGTTCAGCCCCTCGGTCCTGTCCAACTCTTTGTGACCCCACGGACTACAGCATGCCTGTCCTCCACCATCCCCCGGAGCTTGTTCAAATTCACATCCGTTGAGTCAATGATGCCATCCAACCACCTCATCCTCTGTCGTCCCCTTCTCCTCCTGCCTTCAATCTTTCTCAGCATCAGGGTCTTTTCTAATGAGTCAGCTCTTCACATCAGGTGGCCAAAGTATTGGATCTTCAGTTTCCTAATCAGTCCTTCCAATGAATTTTCAGGATTGATTTCCTCTAAGATTGACTGGTTTGATCTCCTTGCAGTGGAGACAGTGGCAATGCCTTTTCAATAGGATGCCCCATTAAAGGAGAGAGGACATTTAATCAGCTCTTCATTTAAGGGGAGAGGAAAGTGATAGTCTTGCTTATTTTTATCAACATTATTATTATTACTGGCTGATATTAATGGAGAATTTGTTGTTCACTTATCAGATACTTACTGATCTCCTGTCTGCACAGGGAAAGTGAAAACGTTAGTTGCTCAAACTCTTTACGACCCCATGGACTATAACCCACCAGGTCCCTCTGTCTCTGGAATTCTCCAGGCAAGAATACAGGAGTGGGTTGCCATTCCCTTCTCCAAGGAATCTTCCCAACGCAGGGATCGAACCTAGATCTCCTGCATTGCAAGCAGATTCTTTACTGTCTGAGCCACCAGGGTGCTCAGGGAGATGATACCAAACAGGACAGTCAAGTGCTTAGGCCTCATGGGACTGACATTCTGATGAATGAGACAGAAATAAACAAGCAGGTAAGTAGCCCAGCACTGGATGGTACTATCCTGTGAGGGGAATTCAGGGCTCTGGGATAGTCCAGGGCTTAGGACGGAACAGTGTCTCTAGATTGGGTGGTT
Organism: Madoqua kirkii; assembly: GCA_006408675.1. NCBI lineage: Eukaryota > Metazoa > Chordata > Mammalia > Artiodactyla > Bovidae > Madoqua > Madoqua kirkii. The sequence continues at coordinate 5,303 of SJYC01108457.1, forward strand.
CAGGAAGGCTTCTTGGAGGAGGTGTCTTTTGAGCAGAAAAGGGAGAACAAAAGAAACAGGGAAAGTCTGGCTGAACTCCTGATGGTGACCTGAGTCAGCTTCGGCTTTGCAGTCTCCAAACCAGGCTGGGTGTTGTAGCTAACACCTTTTCGTTATTATTATTATTATTCAGTTCAGTTCAGTTCATTGGCTCAGTCGTGTCCAACTCTTTGTGACCGCATGGACTGCGGCACACCAGGGCTCCTTGTCCATCACCAACTCCCAGAGCTTACTCAAATTCATGTCCATCGAGTTGGTGGACATCCAGTCATCTCATCCTCTGTCATCCCCTTCTCCTCCCACCTTCAATCTTTCCCAGCATCAGGGCCTTTTCAAATAAGTCAATTCTTCACATCAGGTGGCCAAAGTATTGGAATTTCAGCTTCAGCATCAGTCCTTCCAATGAATGTTCAGAACTCATTTCCTTTAGGATGGACTGGTTGGATCTCCTTGCAGTTCAAGGAACCCTCAAGAGTCTTCTCCAACACCACAGTTCAAAAGCATCAATTCTTTGGCACTCACCTTTCTTTATGGTCCAATTCTCACACCCATTCATGACCACCGGAAAAACCATAGCCTTGACTAGACGGACCTTTGTTGACAAAGTGATGTCTGTGTTTTTTTATATGCTGTCTAGGTTATTGGAGTATAATTGGTTTACAATGCATATCTGTAGCTGACTCTTGTACTGGGGCCTTCCCTGGAGCCTGCTCCCAGCACTGGGAATGACCACCTGCCCATTCCCTGACACCAGCACTGCCAATGCAGCTGGCCCGTGGCGATGGCACCCCTCTGGGCCCAGAACAAAGGCCCCGAGGAGGCAGGAGACAGGGACTGTGTTAGGTACAGTCTGCTGCTGTTGTTCCGTTGCTGACTCACGTCCGCTCTTTGCGACCCCATGGACAGCAGCATGCCGGGCTTCCCTGTCCTTCACCATCTCCCAGAGTTTGCTCAAACTTAGGTTCATTGTGTTTATCTAACCATCTCATCCTCTTTCGTCCCCTTCTTCTCCTGCCCTCCATCTTTCCCAGCATCAGGGTCTTTTCCAGTGAGCCAGCTGTTCGCATCAGGTGGCCAAAGTACTGGAGCTTCAGCTTCAGCATCAGTTCTTCCAGTGACTATTCAGGCAGAATTTCCTTTAGGACTGACATTCTTGACCTGAGCTTTAGCTCTTGTAGATCCTTAGGAGGTGGGTCCTGTGGCTTTCTCCATTTTACAGACAGGCGCCTGAGACCCAGAGGTGAAAATCTCAGAGCTGATGTGACTAGGGGCTGGGATTTGAACCGAGGTCTGACTCAGACCCTTCTGAATTAGTCTCCGCCCCGTGACCCCTGGCTGTGTCTGTGTGTCCAGTGGGAGGACGAGGAGAGGGGAGAAGCCCACCTTTCCTTGTTCCACCTCGAGCCCCCCAAGGTGCCTCTGTGCTGGGGCCGGAGTCCCGAGGGGGTGTGGGTGAGTGGCCGGGTGGCCGGGAGCCCGTGGAGAATTGATGGCCCTCAAAGTTGGCAGGCACAGGGAGGCAGAAAGGTATTAATTAGCAGTTATTCCCCGGCAGCGAGGAGATGGATAGAGATAAAGGTGGTGGCCTGCGCATCCGTTTTGTAGCAGCCGAGAAGCAACAGTAAATCAGCGCTGTGAATCGATGCTGTAAGTAGGAGGCATGTGTTAATCTTATTGGCGGGAGAGCATTAGGGGCAGCGAGGCAGGAGGGCTCCTCACCGACGGAGCCTGGGTCAGGGAGGAGGGAGAGAGGCGGCAGGGGCTTGGGCCAGTGCTTGGAGGACACCGGAGGGGAACTTCGGCCGGCGGGATGAGGTGGGAGCTGCTGAGTTCTGGGAAGGCGTCCTGGGCCGGCAGGGGGATCCCGCGGTCTCCCGAGGCCTCCACTACATGCCTAGGCCTGCAGCCCACCCTCCATCCCTGCCGTGAATGGGGGACTCTGGGCCGGACATGCATTCAACTGCTGGGCGCAAACGGGGTTCTCACTCAGGCACTGGCCCTCCCTGGGTTCTTGGCCTGGCCGCACCCCTGCCCGTGGTAAAGGCTCACGCTGAGCGATGAGGTGGTGGGTGGAGGGTAGGGTTTGGTGCTTCCGGGTGGTGCGAGGTCTGAGGGAGAGGGGGGCGAGGTCAGGGCCTTTAGTCCTCCTCCCAGCAACCACTGTGGGGGTGTCTGGTCCCCAGGCACCGAGGGGAACAGACATCGGGGTGAGGGACACCCTTGGGTGCGGCAGCGCCATCATCTCTGAGCCGCAAAAGCATCGATCACCCCCGGCAAAAGCCATGGGCGAGCCCACAAGCTCCAGCCCCTGAGTGTGCGGAGGGGCTTGGAGACAGCGCCCCTCTTCTCCCTGCCCCACTTCTGGATCCCGCTCTCCACACCAGGACACGGAGACTGGGAGGCAGAGGAAAAGGAGGGCGAACCAAACCAGGCAGGATAAATCCTAAGCACCCACTGTTCTGTTTCAGCCAAGGTCAGTGGCTGACTCCCTCTGAACCTAACTTTTCCCTACCAGATGTCTCGGGGCTCTTCTAGCCACAACATTCTCAGGTTGTCTCTCCCTTCTTAAATTATCAGGTGCCTGCTATGCCATTTAATCCTCTCCCTCGTTCCTGTGACACAAGCATTATTAGTCCCATTTTACAGATAGGTGAACTGAGGGACTCAGCAAGGCTTAAGGGCTTGCCCAGGATTACACAGCCGGGGAGTGTCAGAGCCTGGATTTAGGCCCGGGTGGGTCTGCTCTCAAAAGCTCAGCACTGTTCATCTCATGGCGCCATCTGCTTGTCTGACAGTCAACAGGCACAGAGGAAACAATGTCGCCCGAGAAGGGACTTGACTCCAGGCCTTCTGCGGGGCTGCAGTGGGGCTTCCTCCCCCAGTGCCTCCAGGACCTGTCCCTGTCTGTCTGCCCCTTGTCGGCCACTCTGCTCCAAGGCCTCAGCCAGCTCTGCCCACGGCTCTGGCGCCTGAACGGGGCACTCTGAGCCCCTCTGGCTCTGGCAGCCTTGGGCCAGCCGACGGAGAGGTCTTGGAGGTTGGCCTGGGCCAGGCTCCAAAGGGAACCTGCAGCCTCCCGGGGTGGAAACCCAGCGTCTCCACGATCTTGCTTCCTCTGGTCCTGGGGGAGGGAAAGGGCCTGCTCATGGACTGAGAAGGGCGCTCTTGTCTGGTGATGCTGAGGAGAGGGGGCGGCCGGGGCCTCTCGTCTGGCTGGGGGAAGGGGCACCAAGGGCAGGCTTCTGGTTTCTCTTCTCCACGTGTCTTGGTGACCGAAACCGCATCGGTGACCCAGGGACAAGCGTGCCGCTTCAACATTTGTGCCCAGAGGCAGGGGACGATGCCACTCTTTCTGTTCACGCTGAGGGTCCCTATCTGCTCCCCTGCTGGGAGCCTGTCATTACATAAAGTGAACGGACGTGGGAGTCAGGTTCGGAGCCTGGCCCTCTACCCACCAGCGTGTGACTCTGGACAAGGTACCTCACTCTCTGTGCCGCAGGTTTTCCATTCTTAAATGGGAGCAACAGTCAGCTACCAGATGCAGCTGTTATAAGATGCAAATGCCATGTTTTTATCCCTCATTCACTTACAGAAAGGTGTTCTGTAGAATGGAATTAGATTGGGTAATGCTGCTATAACAAATAAACCCCAAATTTCACTCACATGGGCTCAGTAATTGTATTTTTAAGTTACATTGCAGATATCTTTGTGGGTGGGTGCCTTTCCTCCATGTGAGACTGAGGGATGCAGGCTTCTTATATTTTGTGACTTGCCCATCGCTTGGGGCTTCATGAGCCTCCTTTCCAGCCAGTGGAGTAGGGAAGGGAAAATAGAGAGGCATCTGGGAAACGTCATCTGTGTGATGAGGCTGAGAGTTGCACCCAGAGACAGTTCTGTGTTCCAGGTCAAGTCACGGGGGCCGCTGTGTGTGTGCAGGGGGTAGACAGATGCTGTCTCTGCTTCAGCAGATGTCTTGTTCACTTTACTATCTCACCTACACCATGAAATTGATAAAGACAGTGTTGCTGTCTGTCTTATTTACTCTGTATTATTGCTTTTTGTAAGCCTGGTATCTAACATTGTGCTTGTACAATATATGTACATACAGGTACTTGAATTGATGGATGGACGGGAAGACAGAAGGATGGGGGGTGGGAGATGGGCGATGGATGATGGGGGATGGGGGATGGGGGATGAGTTGAGGATGGATGCATGACAGATGGATGGATGATTGCATACATGATGGTCGGATGGACGGGAGACAGATGATTGTTAGATGGGTAGATGGATGAAATGATCATTAGTGAACCAAGCCACACTGACCCAATCCAGGGAAACCCATAGATTTCTGGTCAACCCTTTGGGCATTCTTGCCCCATTGACTGTTGGATTCTCACCACTAAGCAGGGTATGAGACAAATGGCAGATTTTCAGTGTTTACTGATCGGAATTCTTAGAGAATCTTTGGGAAGGTCAGCGCTTGACCCTGGGCCCAGCCTTCAGACAGAGTATGGCTGAGATGACCTAAGAATGTGCTACCTCCGAGAACTGGGAGACGAGTGCAGACTTTGGCACCATCAGTGGATTCTGGGTGCTAGCCGCCCCTTGGGGCTGTCAGGGAAGGAGGTTTTGCAGATATCCCAGTGCACCTTCCAGAAGTGTCCTGCCCTCACTTGAGTGGCTGGCGAGGCCCCTGGAGCTGCCCTGCTCCCTCCTCGGGTAGGGGCTGGGCCTGTGAGGCAGACACAGGCTCTGTGTGGTGGGGAAAGGGCTGGGGGTTAAGTGCTTTCCTCGCTTCTTGCCAGACCAGTAGGAATTTGGCTTTACATTTTTAACCTAAATAGACTTATATTCATTCTCTTTCCCACTAGATGCAAAGCGGTTTTTTTTTTTTTTGAGCAATTAAGGAAAAGCATAAATCAGTCCATTTTTAAAAGCTCAGGCTGCCTTTGTGGCTGGCTAAAATTAGCGTCTCCATAAAGAAGGAGGAGGGAGTGGGGGAGAGAAAGCTAGATTTGGCTTTAAGACATCCATTCACTGAGGCCTGGGGGCAACGCCAGTCCTCTGCCCTCTGGCGCCCAGACCCTGGGGAGCAGGCCCCAGGCCCGCTTGGCTTCTCCTGACTGGCACACTCTTTCTCTTCCGACGGCTGTCTGAGGCCCTTCCCAGCTCTCTGACTGGCGGAAGGAGAGGGCTGCAGAGTCTCCTTCGCCGCCTACCTGCTGTGTGACCCTGGGCATGCCACGCCACCTCGCTGAGTTCCCAACTTTTGCATAAGTAAATGCCAGCATCTCATCTTCAGTTCTGCCATCTACCACCTGACTGTTAAGTGCTTTCCTCGCTTCTTGCCAGACCAGTAGGAATTTGGCTTTACATTTTTAACCTAAATAGACTTATATTCATTCTCTTTCCCACTAGATGCAAAGCGGTTTTTTTTTTTTTTGAGCAATTAAGGAAAAGCATAAATCAGTCCATTTTTAAAAGCTCAGGCTGCCTTTGTGGCTGGCTAAAATTAGCGTCTCCATAAAGAAGGAGGAGGGAGTGGGGGAGAGAAAGCTAGATTTGGCTTTAAGACATCCATTCACTGAGGCCTGGGGGCAACGCCAGTCCTCTGCCCTCTGGCGCCCAGACCCTGGGGAGCAGGCCCCAGGCCCGCTTGGCTTCTCCTGACTGGCACACTCTTTCTCTTCCGACGGCTGTCTGAGGCCCTTCCCAGCTCTCTGACTGGCGGAAGGAGAGGGCTGCAGAGTCTCCTTCGCCGCCTACCTGCTGTGTGACCCTGGGCATGCCACGCCACCTCGCTGAGTTCCCAACTTTTGCATAAGTAAATGCCAGCATCTCATCTTCAGTTCTGCCATCTACCACCTGACCATCCAGAGGCTGGGACCCACACCGCTCAGAAAGCGAAACGATGGCCCATCTCCGGTGGGTTTGCAATAACCCATTCATGTATTTGCTGTCTGACCACACCGGCTCTGCTGCTGGGCCGGAAGCCCCGCAGGCTTGACGCTTGTTCATTTCTGGCATGCTGTAGGTGCACCACATGTGCAGATTTCTTTCTTTGTGTTTTTTTTTTTTTTTTTTTAATTGTGGTAAAAGTCTCATAACATACTGTGCCGTGCTGAGTCACTTCAGTTGTGTCTGACTCTTTGTGATCCCGTGGACTGTAGCCCTCAGGCTCCTCACTCCGTGGGATTCTCCAGGCAAGAATCCTGGAGTGGGTTGCCACGCCCTCCTCCCAGGCCCCAGGGATCGAACCCGAGTCTCCTGCAGCTCCTACACTGCAGGCAGGTTCTTCACTGCTGAGCCACAGGGAAACGCTTAACATACATACTGTCTCCACCACATTTAACTCTGCAGCCCTCACCGGCATCCGCTCCCGAACACCTCGCCTCCCTGAACCTGAACTGTCTTCGTTAAACACCAGCATGTCCCCACGCCCTCTCCACCTTCCCGCTCCAGCCCCTGGCGTCCACCAGTGCACTTTCTGAGTCTGTGTGTTTGACTGTTCTAGGTATCTCAGATAATGCAGTCAAACAGTGTGTGTCTGCACCTAATGTGTCTTGAAGTGTGTTTTTAAGGTTAACGTACGTCCTGCAAACAGACCGTGCCTTCCTTTTGTCCCCTTGTGCTCTAAGCATTTCTCATTAGGCACCTATCTCATGCGTCGCAGCGTAACCCTAATGAGCACATGGGCCAGTCATCTCAGGCCAGTGCCTCTCAGAACCTCGCTTTCCTCGCTCTAAAATGAGAATGAGAACTTTTTCTTTGCAGATGAGAATTAAGAACAATAGATTCTGTATTACTGAGCGCACACTACGCACCAGGCTTCAGGGACAGAGCAGAGAGCAGCTCAGGTGCGGTTCACACCTTGAAGGCGCGACAGACTAGTGGGAGATAATGTACATTCCGGTCCCTGGAGCGCCTGGCAGTCCTCTCAGCTGAGCACTGAGTGAGTGCAGGTGCACGTGAGTGAAGGAGCAAACGAGTGAATGAGTGCAGGAAACTCTTCCATTTCACGACTGCTCTAGCGCTCACTTGCCGCGTTTTCGCCATCCCCATCTGGGAGACTTGCCTTTCGTGCTGACAGTTTAGAGACGGGGTCCGCTGGCTGGGCTGGCCCGCCACCGTCCTCAGTCCCGTCCCCGCCCCCTTCCTCCAGGTCTGATTCTTCTCGCGGTCCATCTGATGCCGGTTCAGCGCCCTGGGGGAGCGTGAATTACTCACGGTCGCTATCTGCTCATCTCCCCGGCTCTTATCTGGGACATAAGCATTCAGGCAAACACATTAGGCCAAAGCAGGCTAGACTCGTGGGAACCAGATCCTTTTGACAAACACCTCTGGGCTTCTCTCCGTTCGGCCACAGAGGCTATTCCCAGACACTGGCTTGTGTTCGTCCGTGCCTCATCCCCAAAGGCCTGAGGGCGCACGCCCCTGGGTCTGAAAGTTCCGGTCCTCCATTCCGGGACTGGGCGGCTCAGGGCGCGGGGCCTGCGCCTCCCGCACCAGCCAGCTCGGCCAGGCGGAGGCATCCCAACGGGGGCGTCAGTCAATCAGAGTGAGGCCCGCTGCCGTGCCCGGGAGATTAGGGGATTCTCTGCGACTTAGATTAATCAACAGATTTTTTCCAGAGGAAAAGGGCGCTGTCACAGAGCATATGATCCCCCAGGACTGGGCTTCCAGGCTGTACACCTCCCCCAGCCCAGCGAACGGGTGCATGGGGCTCCCATCACAGGCGAGGGACTCGCATCCCCGAAGTGAAGGGACGGCCCCCGGGGAACGGGGCGAGAAACTGACGTGAACGGGGCTCTCTGGCGCGGGCAGGCCTTATGCTAGGCGGCCCGATCTGTCTCGCCCTAACGTCACCCCAGCTTAAGAGCTGCGCTAGCGCTTCCCTGGCGGGTCAGCGGTTAAGGCCGTGCGTCCACCGCGAGAGGCACGGCTTCCAGCCCCGGTCAGGGAACTAAGGTCCTGCGTGTTGGGTGCAGCGCAGCCAAAAAGTTAAAAGAAGAGAGCGGGAGACGCATGTGCACCGTCATGGCCCCGGTGGGGAGCTGAGGCCTCGGGGTGAAGGCCCCTAGGCGTGGTGAGGGGCAGGGCCGCGCTTGACACCTGGCTCTGGCAAACTGCCAAGTCCCTTCTCCGTGTTCAGCGCTACAGGGCCCGCGGAGGGAGGCCGCCCGGAGGAGATAGAGATACAAAGAGAATCCATAACTGTAATGTATGTGCATGGATTTCTACCACGTCTGAAGGATTTTCATCCATCTATCGTCTGGTGAAACCACAGCAACCCTTTGAAGTAAGCAATATAGGTGTTTATTTAACAAATATTTGTGTAGTACTTACTGTGCGCTGGGCAGTTTTCTAAGCGCTTCATAAATATTAATGTGCTTAACCTGCATTAGAAGCTCCGTGAATCGGGCTCTGTTCTCTTCTCATTTTGAGAATGAGGACGCAGAGGTGCAGAGAGGGTCGGTAGCTGAGTCGCGGCTGACCAGTGAGTGGCGGTCCCCGCTTGAGCAGCCCGGCTCCTGGCTCTCCCCTCCTGCTCCGTGGTGGTCTCCACCTTTGGGAGGAGGGGAGGCCAGGCCCAGAGCAGGCAGTGACGGAACGGGACAGGCTAACCCCCTCTTTCCTCTGTCCGGAGTCTGCCAGGGACCCTGCGCAGTGGGTGCTCTTTGTCTCCTGGCCTGTCTTAATGAGACTGGGTCCACTTGAGTGCGTCTGCCCCGGGGTTGCGGCTGAAGCGAATGCAGCTCTGAGTGACAGGCAGGGGCGAGCGGGATTAGCAGAACTGGAGACTGTCAGTGCCTGAACCCCACACTCGGGCTACGGAATCGGCGCGCTTTAAGATCCTTATCTCACCGCGGAAATATCATAATCCCTGCCAGGACATGCGGCCTCCCTTTCTTCTTTTCTGAAGCTTTGTCCTGCTGTTTAGCACAGTCTTTCCTTCCGATGCCAGCCTGAGAAGCGGGAGGGAGGGTGGTGGTACTCAGGGGTGTAGGGCCGGGAGCCCAGGACGACCTCTGGCATCGTCACCGCTTGCTCCAGGGGCTGCCATCTCAGTGGAGCCCGAGAGAAGAATATGGGTGCAGCTCGTTTATCCGGGAAGGACCCCAGCACTTCCCACGCGGCGCAGGTGGCAAAGAACCTGCCTGCCAGTGCAGGCGATGCAAGAGACGTGGGCTCGACCCCTCGGTCGAGAAGGTCCCCTGGAGGAGGGCATGGCAACCCCTCCAGTGTTCGTGCCTGGAGAATCCCATGGACAGAGGAGCCTGGTGGGCTGCAGTCCAGGGGTTCACACAGAGTCAGACACGACTGAAGAGACTTAGCACGCAGCACGCACACACGCACGGAGACAGCAACACGGGAGACGGGGACGCGGGAGAGGGCCACGCGGGAGGGGGCGACGCGGGAGAGGGCCACGCGGGAGAGGCCACGCGGGAGAGGGCCACGCCGGAGGGGGCGACGCGGGAGGGGGCGACGCGGGAGGGGGCGACGCGGGAGACGGTGACCCGGGAGATGGTGACACGGGAGGGGGCCCGGGAGACGGACAAAGAAAGGAAGGTGGCACAGCTGTGTCGGGGCGCTGAGAAGCAGCGTGGGACATGCCCCAGGGTCCCCCCAGGGCAGGGGGCTGGGGTCTTATCCTGCAGGCCCTGTTCCTCATCGAGGGGGTTCTCTGGGGGCGTGACGGCTCTGGCTCAATCACGCCAGGAGGAGCGAGCCTCCCTTTAGCCCAGCGTCTGCTCCACCCGCCCCCTTACTGTGCGCCCCTCCAACCAAGCACTGACTGTGAGCCAGGCTCTTGCTCGGGGCCTTCCCTGGGCCATCTCACCTCCATCCCTACAGATGAGGAAACGGGCAGGGAGAGGGCCACACGCAGAGCCTCGGGGAGGGTTGTGACTCAGTCCCCGATGGCTCTTTCCTGGTGGCTCAGTGGTAAAGAATCTGCCCACCCATGCAGGAGACGCGAGAGATGCGGTTTAGGCCCTGGGTTGGGAAGATCCCCTGAAGTAGGAAGCGGCAACCCACTCCAATATCCTTGCTTTCGAAGTCCCACGGGCAGAGGAGGCTGGCGGGCTGCAGTCCACGGCGTTACAAAGAGTTGGGCGCAACCGAGCGCGCACACATACCCCCCAGTCACTTAGTTGTTGAGCGTTTAATAAGGGCCTCCCTGGGGGCTCAGCTGGTAAAGAACCCGCCTGCGGTGCGGGAGACCTGTGTGCGGTCCCTGGGCTGGAAGATCCCCTGGCGAAGGGAAAGGCTCCCCACTCCAGCATTCTGGCCTGGAGAATCCGATGGACCATATAGTCCATGGGGTCCCACAGAGTGGGACACGCCTGAGCGACGTTCACCTTCGCGTGCTTGGTTCTGGCTGGGACACGAAAATCCACATTCATAATCACTGAGCCTTCCTCAAACAAGCTCTCATCCTTTTTGCGTACAGAGACTATTTTTCTAGATTCTCCTGGATGGTTGACGTTGCAAGTATTTTTTAAATCCTTTTCAATAAAGACAGTTTCTGACATATATAACCAAATGCACGCTAGCGTTTAAACCTTTGTAAGAACGTTCACATGAATAAATTCACTCTTCCCTTCCCAGGGGAAAAGCCACATCTGACAAGAAATTCTAGTCTGGGCTGGGAAATGTGGTCCTTGAACCAGAGGGAGGGGCGTCAGGCTCAGAACCTCAGGCTCTGGAGGGGCCCTGCCTGGACTGTGTTGATGATGAGGCCGGCGGGGGGGTGGGTGGTCCCCAGTGCGGAACACACACCGTGGCCGCCGGGTAGGACACCTCACCCACTCTCCGTCTCGGCCTCCGAGGCTCCTTGCCTTCCTTTTGTCTTCGTCTTTCATGCTCCCCTTCCCTCCTCTTGGAGTGGACCCTGTTGGGCAGTGTGGCTCCAGGGTTATGACTGCAGACTCTGGAGCAGAATCCTGGGTTTGAGCCCCCTAATGTGCTGGCTGTGAGCACCTGGCTGCTCTGGCCTCAGTGTCCTCATCTGTGAAATGGGGTTAATAGGGTAGCTGACCTGGTCCGTATCCAGCCATAGCCCTGTGGCCTTTCCATCTATCTGAGAGCCACATCTGCTCTCTGTGAGTGCAGTGACCCTCTGCATCCTGGGGCGGCATCCCTGGCCTGGACAGCAGACAGGACAGAATAGGGGGAGCTGGTGCTCCTGGAACCGGTCCTCAGCCTAGGAGGGAAGGCGGGTGGAGGGGGATGCTCCAGATCCTCACTCGCGGTGGGATATTCCAGAGCCACTCAGCAGCCGAGGGCTCCGTGGTGGCAGTGGGTGTGTTAACACAACAGTGTCAGCTGCCGCCCCTTCCCCATTCCCTCACCAGTTTCCCGAGTCACCTCCCAAAGAGGCTACCTGCACTTGAATTCTTTTCTGAGGCTGTATCTGGAGGAACCCAGACCAAGCCATCATTCTACCTGCCTGTGTGGGGATTTCACAGGTACCTGTTGGAGACCTGAGCCTGCCTGTGCCTGGGCCACAGAAGCAGAGGCCGCTGTGATTAGTTCTCCAGTTGGTCAGACACACCAGAGTCTGCGCCGTCTCTGGGCCTTGGCCCCTGCTGTTCCCTCTGCCCACTCTTTCCTTCCCTTCCTCTTCACCTGGCTCACGCCAAGACGTCCTTCTGGATTCAGTTCGGAAGTCACCTCTTCTTGGAAGCCTTCCCTGACTACACCCTGCATTTTGCCAGCTGGGAGATCCCTCCTCCACGTCCATCACGGTTTTGCACCAAGGATTATAACGCTCTGTGGACTGTCCCTTCTCCCCAGCCGTTCCACGAGGCCAGAGGCAGTGCAGTTTGCCCTCCGGTTCTCTGCTGACGGAAGGAGCGGGTGTGCGTGTTGCGTGCATCCTTCTGCTCTGTCTGCCCCCGCACGTGCCTGCACGCAGCGGTCATGGACTGATGAAGGCTCAGAGCCCACACAGGAGAACTGGCTGGGTCTTGGGACTGCTAACCCCCAATGCTCCCCCGCCACCCTGCCTTGCGCTCTCCTCACTGGCTCTGTGGCCACCCTGCAGGACAGGACTCTGGGGCAACCGCGACTTGAAGGGTGAGCATCTAAGGCGATGGGGACTGGCTTTGGAGGAAGGGTTAGAAAGGACCTTAGAGCCACAGTTTCCTCTGGTCAGGAGAAGACGAGAGGGAGAAGGAGGGGAGTTGAAGCTCTGGAGCCTGCTTTGGTTTATTCCCATTTATGACGATGATGATGCTTTTCAACAAGAAGATGGTGAGCCAGACCGTTCCCCATCTGCCAGTGGTGAAAAAAGGGGATGCAGATCGGTTCTGAAGCAAGAGAAACTGCAGCCTGACACAAGATGGAACTTCCGGCTCTCTGGTTGAGCAGGGTTGGCTATCATCATATTCTCAGCAGGCACTGGATAGAATGAAAGACTCAGGGAATAGAGAGCCTAGAACATCGCGATGCGGACGGAGGATGAAGACTCAGAGACAGAAAGGAGGGAAATGGGGAGAGGCTGGAGCACAGCTGTGGGTCTCCAGCAGCTGCCAGGCCAGAAGGAGCTCAGCAGAGGGAGGAGCCTGGCACGGGAAGGCCTTGCTCCACTGCCGACTTGCTGATTGACTTCAGGCAAGTCACTGCCCCTGTCTGGGCCTCGACTTCGTTATGTGTAAAATGAGGCTGTATCACCAACCAACTTCACCAGCTGTTTCCTAAGTTACTGAATGGAGATATGCTTTACACCACTTAAATCACAGTTATACAGAGGCAGAGATGGTTGAATAGCATCACCCACTCAATGGACATGAGTTTGAGCAAGCTCTGATAGATGGTGCAGGGCAGGGAAGCCTGGCGCACTGCAGTCCACGGGGTCGCAGAGCGTCGGACAGGACTTAGAAACCGAGCGAGAACAGCAAAGGCACGGTCCAGATAAGAACCAAAACCAAACCAACAGGGAGAACAGGAGCAGGAGAGGCCGGCACGCGCTCCTCACTCTTGCACAGCATGGCTGGTGACACCGGGAAGCTGTCTGATGAGCAGCTACTTACACCCAGCGGGGCTTCCCGGGGGCGCAGCGGTAAAGGACGCGCCTGCTAGAGCAGGAGATGCCGGTCTGATCCCTGGGTTGGGCCTTAACTTGGAGGAGGAAATGGCAGCCCACTCCAGTATTCCTCCCTGGGAAACCTCATGGACCAGGGAGCGGTGGGCTACAGTCTCCAGGGTCACAAAAGAACTGGACACGACTCAGCGACTAAATGACCCTTTATACCTAGCACTCCACTGTGACGATTCTTTCAGTCTTCACAACAGCCTATGTGGGAGGCAGTGTCTCCATTTCACAAATGAGACAGCTGAGGCCCAGAGAGGTCCTTTAGAGTACCCAGACTCACACAGCGGCAAGTGGCAGCGTCTGGATTAGAACCCGGGCTCCTCAGGGGCAAAGCCGTGGGTCCCCCTTCACCGTATCAGCAGAGATGCCCCTCATGTGTCTTATGGCCTGAAGGCCCTTCTCCCTCCGCCCAAGTGAAAGATGAGAAGCCCACACCCAGGACACCCACGGGCCCTCCCTGGTCCTCCCCAGAGAGCCCCACCCTGCCTCCCTTGCCCTCTGGAAGGAGGTGTCACGCCTGTTCTGAGACTTGGTCTCCCACCCAAGGAGACCTGGGCTGGAAGCTGGGAAGCGCCCAGCAGGTGAGGTCCAGGCGCCGCAGCCGGTCCCGGGGGCCTTGCCAGGCAGCGGCTGCGCTGATTGCTCTGTCCACAGTGGGCCTCGTTTGCATATATGCAAATTGAGGGGCTCATTAGCTCTTCTCCCAGATGGGTCAGTCCAGGCCTCAGGCTGACCCCTGCAAGGCCTGGTTTGAAGGCTTCAGTAGCCACGGGGACTAATGTCCTTCCAGATGAGGGCTCAGCAGGTGGGGGTGGCCCGTGACCTTGGCAGCTGAATGGGGTTCAGTTTAATGGGAGTATGGGGGGCTGTGGCCCGGGGGGCCCCAGGATAGCCCAGGGCCTGCCCGGGGCCTTCTCCTCTCTGACCTTGACCCCACATGGGCCTAGTGGCAGCAGAGGTCTGCTGTCTAGCTCTCAGGACGCCTGCAGTCTGATGGGCATATTCAGAAGGGGACCCCGGGCCTGCGTCCTTGAGCCCAGCCAGGCAGCTGCTCAGAGACATCACTGAGCCTTGTCAGGGCTTCGAGACTTCCCCCCAGCGCCCTCCACCACCAGGGCTGGCTCTTCCACCCCATGGCTGGGCCTCAGGCTGGGCCCCGAATCCTGCATCCCTGCTGCCTCCTCCTCCCTGCAGCCCAGCGGAGTCTTTCAAACTGCAAACCCAACCACCCTCTCCCCTGCGTAAAACTCTTCATGGCTCCCTGGTGCCCAGGCATAAAGCCAAGCTCCTAACCCGGCTAAACCCACTACATGGTTTCCAACCCCAGCCTCTCTTTTTCTGTGTCTGGCGCTCTCCCCTCTGCTCCTGCCCCTCGAGTTCCTTGAGGGCAGGACCCAGCGCTGTTGGCTGACGTGTCCTCAGAACTTGGCACAGAAATCACCTTCTCCAGGAAGCCTTCCTGGATGCACTCCATGAGATCCTCCTTTTCTGGACTGAGTCCCTTAGGAATCACCTAATGCCGATGAAGAGGTGAGCCTGCAACCTCATTTCTGTGGCTCTATTAAAGGAGTCTGGGGGCTCCCCTGGCAGCTCAGATGGTAAAGAATCTGCTTGCAATGTGGGAGACCCAGGTTCAATACCTGGGCTGGGAAGATCCCCTGGAGGAGGGCATGACAACCCACTCCAGTATTCTTGCCTGGAGAATCCCTTGGACAGAGGAGCTTGGTCGACTACAGCCCATGGGGTTGCAAAGACTCAGAGGCAACTGAGCGCATAAGACTTTCACTTTCGATAAAGGAGTCTAGGTTTCTCTTTGTTAGGCTAGAAGTTCTCAAATAACACAGGGGTATGTCTCCTCCACCTGAGGAAGGGCCTCCGCAGGGAAGGGCTGTCAGTTCCACCAGACATGTGGTGCTTCACCACGGCTGGGGCTCTGTCTCCTCACACAGAGTGGGAGCCTTCGGGGTCTGCAGTCCTTGTCACATTCTGATCTAAGGGGAACGTGAGTGTCCGTTCTGTCTGATTTTGTTCCACGATGTTTTCACATGGTTGTCTCGGAAAAGACACACAGAAAGGAAGGGAGGCAGGATACAGGGAGCGGTCTGTCCCTGCTCCCTGGGGCAGGGCCACCTCTCAGGAAGTCTGAGCTGAGTGGGAAGGATCAGGGTCCACGGGGGACTCACAGACACCCCCTCCTCTTCTCCAGGCCTGGAGCCAGGGCCTCACATCCCCTGCTCCCGATCCAGCCAGGTCCTGCCCAGGGAGGGGCTGCTCCCCATTCCTTCCTGCCCAGGTTGGCTGTGTCAGAAACAGCAGATTGGGCTCCACTCCCCAGCGCAGAGGGAACCTGGCCCACGTTTCCTTCCACACCTGGTTTCTGCATCTGCTCCATCCTGACTCAGACTAACCTGGGTCTGGAACCTTCTGGAAGCATCTTGGTCCAGTCCCTTAGTTCCCCGAGGAACCTGAAAGACATTCTGAGTCTGATGTGAAAAGCATCCAGTAAACACAGCCGTCAGACCACCAAAACCGAATGCCCAGGACCCTGCAAAGCAAGAGGAGCCCCTCACCCCATCTGAGGGCCATCAGTGGTGATCTCTCTGCTCTGGAGCTGCAGGGAGCCTGGACAGGGGCAAGGGCTGCGCTGGAGGGGCAGAGGGCTGGCCCCTGGTGAGGCCAGCGGGGCCTGGAGTGAGACATGTGCCCTCTCAGTGCCTCAGTTTCCCCATCAGCGAGGCTGGAGGACCACGCCAGGACACAACAAGCCCCAGCGAGGGGTTATCACCACAGGAGATCGTGGGTGCCTCGGAAAACATTCCTTCCTGCTGTTTTGAATTATCTGACTTTTTAAAAAATCATGTTTTTTTTTTTTTCTTCTTCTATCACAAAAGTAACACCCAGAAGCTGGAGACAATTTGGAGCGTTTAGAAAGGCATAGAAAGGAGAACGCCGCCGCTCAGATGACCGCTGTTAACTCCACGGTGATTATCCCGCCAGACGCTTCTGTGCTTGGAGACAGAGAATTCTGGAGGAGAAACAGAAAGGATTTTATGTGAATTTTTTTTTTTTAAGTTATCATGGGCTTAGGGTTTTTTGTGGGGAGATGGCAGCCTCTTGCCTTTGTTCCCTGACCCTTGCGTGGGTACCTGAAGCTGCCCATTACCCTGTTTTTGCCACCAATTTCCTCGATTCATACTCCCTATAAACCACCACGGGGAACTTTATAGACCCACAAAGGCATTCAAAGTTAATGGCAAAACCAACCATGTGAAAACTCTGCCGTAAAATCTGCCTCCCTCCTCTCCCCATAGCCTGAGTACCCTGTTTTTGCCACCAATTTCCTCGATTCATACTCCCTATAAACCACCACGGGGAACTTTATAGACCCACAAAGGCATTCAAAGTTAATGGCAAAACCAACCATGTGAAAACTCTGCCGTAAAATCTGCCTCCCTCCTCTCCCCGGAGCCTGAGTGCCCCTGGCCCTCCTGGGTCCCTCGAGGCTGCCCGTTCTCTGCTGCCGGAGCGGCACGGGGTCCTGGGACAGGGGACGGGGTGGTAGGCAGGGAGAGAGTCCTTGGGTGACCTTCCCGATGCCAGGGCACGGAGCACACACACGCCCTTCCCGGCACAACACGGAGGCGATAAATGCCAGGGCTGTAATTTATGTAGATGTTTTGGAGTCCAAACAGAAGGGCGGGAAGGGGCTAATGAAATGACATCCTTCATGTCAGCTTCTCGGGGCAGGAGCAGAGCAGGTTCCTAACACGTGGGTGCACCTGTCAGCTTGAGGATGGAGCTTAGATCAATCCCACCGCTGCCCTTGGGCACCCCTGCTGAGGTCGAGGCTCTGTCAGGGGATGGATCCCGTGACGGGGAAGAGAACACAGCCACTGTTATTCATCCCTTCAATAAATATTTCCAGGCTCCGGTTCCATCTCTTTCCCAGGCCCTCCCAGGCGGAAAGGGAAAGACTGCCCAGCTTGGTCCTTCGGGGGAGAAACGTGCGGCTTCCGCCAGAGCTGTGGCCAAAGCGTGGGCTTGGCCTGCACCTGCCGTTGCTGTGTGGCCCTGGACAAAGCGTTTGGCCTCTCTGATCCGGTTTGGCCATCCACCTACTGGAGAAAACAGGAGTGTCATGAGAGCTGAGTGCTGTGCCACAAGGAGCGGGCCGAGGGGAGGGCGAGATAAAGGGCAGTTTCTGCCCACCCTCCATCCTATTCCCAGCTTCTTGCGAGCTGTGACGAGCACAGAGCCGCAGAACCCTCGCCTCTTTGTCTCGAGCCCCTGGCTGGAAGCTCTGGACCCGGCAGGCTGAATCGGTTTGGGTCCTGCCCTTCCCTCTCTCCTGGGAGAAGAGGCTGGTGGGTGCGAGGAAAGGGATGGGGGTTATAGAGGAGGTGCGGGCGCTCTGCTCTGCTCTGGGCCCTTAACTGGCTCAGCAGGTGACCAGGGTGAGTCACTGCCTCTCTGGAGCGGCTGGATCAGAGCCCCTCGTCCTTTCTCCTGGTCCTCCAGGTAGCATCACTCCAGGGCAGGGAGGGGAGGTGATGCTGAGGGTGGGGCTGCCCCTCCCCCAGCTCCTGCACAGCCCTGCCACACCCCTGAGTGGGGGAGGGGGTTTGGGGGGGTGTTGGGTAGAAATACCCGCCTGTGGTCCACGTGGGAGGGGCCGACTATAGGATCATTCCCTTCACCCTCGGGAATGGCGGGTGAGGAAATGACCTGCTTTCCGGCCAAGGTCAGAGCCACAGGAGGTCTCAGGTGGGACCAGAGTTTGGTCCAACAGAATTCAGTCTCTCCGCCCCAAGCCCTTTCCCCGGCTCGCTATCTATATAGCAAGTCCACATTTCTGTAAGGGGCCGGGTGACATTACCCCTGATTAATAAATGAAGAAAGCAGGGCTCAGAGAGGCTAGATGATTTACTCAGGGTCAGAAATAAAGCATGTCTCCCAGCAGACACCAAAAAAAAAAAAAAGAGAGAGGGACAATCACCCTTGGTTTTCCCCCTTCTCTTACCTTGCATGTTTGCTGGAAGAACATCCGGGCTGCTTCCCCCAGCACCTCCCAGACCCAGCTGCGCTCTCGGGGGCGCTGCCACCCCGTCCAGGCCGCCGCCCTGTCTGCCGGGGCCCAGCTGGTCTCTGTGACTGCCACTCTCACGCCGCCGCCTTCAGCTCCTCAGGGAACCCGAGAGCTGTTATTAAAATGTGAATCAGGCCAGATTGCTCCCAGGCTGCAAACCCTCGCAGGTCTGCCACTGGACTTGGAGTCAAGTCCCTATCCTGCCCGCCTGCCCTGGTCAGCACCGCCTCTCTCCCGCCTGTCAAGCTCTCTTCACGCCCCTGCAGCTCCGGCCACACTGGCCTCCTGGCTTTCTTCTGGGTGTGCTGGGAGCTGTCCAGCCCGTGGGCCTCTGAACTTGAAGTTCCCACTGCTTGGATCACCCTTCACAGGGTCAGCCCGTAGTTCTGCCTTGCCTTTTCCCTCTTGCAGGACTTTGATCAAGTCAAAGGGCCTAGGACCTGCCTTCCCTGCCCTCGTCATTGGAATGTCTCCTTCCTCCTCTTTCTCTCTATTAGCACATTTGAGCCATCCTTCAGGGCGCTTCTCAATATCCCCAAGA